>JAODAL010013961.1:0-89215 GCA_025379985.1 Phyllomedusa bahiana
GGGGGGGGGGGCCCCCCAAAAAAAAAAAAGCCGGGGAAAACAAAAGATAAAACCCCAAAATGGGCCAAAAAAAAAACCGGACCCGAACCCGACGTGCGGGACAGGGCTCCGCTGGGAGCGGGGGCACGGGCGCGCCTGCGACCCGGGACAGTGGTCGCAGGGGCGTCCGTGACAGTTTATATACTTCCCTACCTAATGAGATCTGATATAGGAAAGCATGGTATTGCCTCATACACCATAGCAACACACCGTGCATGCTTTTGGGGATGGGGACTCACTATCAGTCCTATATAGACCCCTGTTAGGTAGGAAGGTATATACAGTGAAGGAAATAATTATTTGATCTCTTGCTGATTTTGTAAATTTGCCCATTGACAAAGATATGAACAGTCTATGCTGTAATTTTAAGGGTAGGTTAGTTTTAACATTGAGAGATAGAATACCCAAAATAAAATACAGAAAATCACATTGTATAAATTATATAAATTTATTTGCATTTTGCTGAGAAAAATAAGTATTTAATCCCTTACCAACAATTAAGAGTTCTGGCTCTTACAGACTAGTTAAACTCTCCTAATCAACTCGTTACCTGCATTAAAGACAGCTGTCTTAAATAGTCACCTTTATAAAAGACTCCTGTCCACAGACTCAATTAATCAGTCAGACTCTAACCTCTACTACAATGTACCATAAAATCCTGAGTGACAACCTCCTTCTCTCCGCCAGAACATTAAAAATGGGTCGTGGCTGGGTCTTCCAGCAAGACAATGACCCAAAATATAGAGCCAAGGTAACAAAGTAGTGGCTCAAAAGGAAGCACATTAAGGTCAGGAGTGGCCTAGCCAGTCTTCCGAAATTAATCCCATAGAAAACTTATGGAGGGAGTTAAAGCTCTGAGTTGCCAAGTGACAGCCTCAAAATCTTAATTATTTATGTCACGGATCGCCGGCGCATCCGTGCCCTGCTGCCGAGTGGTGCTGCGACCCGCATGTCGGGTTGCAGGTGCGCTCGTTCCCCAATCCGTTCCCCGGGCTACTTACCCGACCATGCTCCTACTGCAGCCTCTGTCCCGCGGCGTGCGGCCCTGCTCCCTAGGGCGCGCGCGCGCCAGCAGTATTAAATTTAAATGGCCAGCGCATTGGTAATTGGCTGTTGCTGCCCCTATTTAAGCCTGCCTCTTCTTGGTTACCCTGCCGGATCTTTAGTGCCAATTGCCTATTGAGAATGCGTTCCTGAGTCTTGTCTGATTACCGTGTACCGTACCGTTGCTTCCGTTCCTCGACCGCGAATTTTGCCGCCAGCCCAGACCTTTCTGCCTGTCCACGACCACGAACCATTGCCGCCTGTCCTGACCTTCTGCCTGTCCCCGAGTACGAGCCTGCCTTACGATTTTGTACCACGCTACACCTCGGCTGCCTCCGCAAGGAAGTCACGTCAGGGGTAGCGACCTGGTAGCCTCACGCCGCAGCAAGTCCATCCCGCTTTGCGGCGGGCTCTGGTGAAAACCAGGGCCTACTTAGATTCCGCTCCGTGGCGTGGCTTACACCATCGCTTGCGGTGGTGCAGTGGATCCACTTCTACATCCAGGACCGTGACAATTTAGAGATGATCTGCAAAGAGGAGTGGACCAAAATACCTCCTGACATGTGCGCAAACCTTATTATCAACTACAAAAAATGTCTGACTGCTGTGCTTGCCAACAAAGGTTTTGTCACCAAGTATTACTTATTTCTCACTGCAAAATAAAAATAAATGTATATAATTTATACATTGTGATTTTCTGGATTTTATTTTTGATATTCTATCTCTGACCTACCCTTAAATTATAGACTGTTCATGTTCATGTCCATGTCAGTGGGCAAGCTTACAAAATCAGGAAGGGATCAAATAATTATTTCCTTCACTGTAGATTCCTCCTACAGTAGGTAGATATATAGTTCCCCTCAGTAGGTAGGTATAAAGCCCCCCTCAAAGTAAGCAGGTAGGTAAATAGGCCAGCCCAGTTAGTAGGTGGATTTATAAGTCCCCCAATAGGTAAGTAGGTATATAGGGCCACCCAATAGGTTTGTAAATAATTCCCCTCAGTAGGTAGATATATAGGCCCCCAGTATGTAGGTAAGTATATAGGTCCCACAGTAGGTAGGTATATAGGGTCCCCAGTAGGTTGATAGGTATATAGGTCAACCAGGTAGGTTGGTAGGTCTATAGTTTTCACCAGTAGATTGGTAAGTATATAGATCCTCCCAGTAGGTTGGTACGTCTATAAGCCCCACCAGTAGATTACTTGGAGGATCTATATACCTACTACATTGGTAGATGTAAAGAGACACCCAGTGGGTTGGTAGGTCTATAGATCCCCCTATTAGGTTGCCAGGTATATAGGGCTCCCAGGAGGTTACTATACATATAAGTTTCAAAATAGATAGGTAGGTCTTTTGTCCCCTCAGTAGGCTCATAGGTCTATAGGTCCCTCAGTAGGTAGATTGGTCTATGGGTTCCCCAGTAGGTAGATATATAGGATCCACGATGGGCCCCCAGTAGGTAGGTAGATATATAGGTCCTCTTATTAGTCAGATAATTCCCCCCAGTATGTAGGTACGTTTATAGGTCCCCCAGTAGGTTGGTAGGTATATAGGGCCACCTGGTAGACTTGTAGGTCTATAGATTTCCTCACTAGGTTGGTAGGTATATAGGGTCCCCCAGTTGGGTGGTAAATCTATAGGTCCCATTACTAGGTTGCCAGGTATATAGGGCTCCCAGGAGGTTGATAGGTATAAAAGTCCTCCAGTAGATAGGTAGGTCTTTTGTCCCCTCAGTAGGCTGGTAGGTCTATAGGTCCCTCAGTAGGTAGATAAATCTATAGGTCCGCCAGCATATAGGTAGATATATAGGGCCCTCCAGTAGGTTGGTAGATCAATAGGTCTCCCAGTATGTAGATAGCTCTATAGGTCCCCCAGTATTAAGGTATTTACATACGTTTCCCAGAAGGTAAGTATATAGGTACCCCAGTGTGTAGATAGGACTTCAGGTCCACCAGTATGTAGATAGGTATATAGGTTTCCTAGAAGGTATGTATGTCTATAGAGCCTCCCCCCCGTTGGTTGGTAGGTCTATTGGTACCTCTCTGGTAGGTATATAAAGCCCTGAGTAAAAATAAAGTAAATTAATATTACCCTCTCTACATTCCCCTGTCAAACAACTGCATCCTTCATGCCCGACATAGGTAACGTGACATCATCATGCCACCTTTGTGGTTACGCTTCTCCTACGCCGCCTGTGCCTTATACTCCAGTAGACCATTAGCCTGCTTGCGACCCACCGAAGTACTTCAATGGGGCAGAGAGCTATTGCATTTCCTGAGGAATACTGCTGGCATTCCGTGCTCACAGTAATGACCCAGAATCCGGCTACACAGTGGCAATCTGCCTGGTGATGCTTCTGAAACAGGCTATATATTTAATGACACCACCTAGATCCCAGGAAAGATTTCCCTTATGGCTGAGTCCCTGAAGCACATTATCTTATTTTAAGAGGTCCCAAAGGGCCGGTCATATTTTCATAGCAGTACCATCCTCTATACTTGAATGTTTTCATTAAAGGGGTTGTCTCACTATGAAGATCATAGTTGAAAATGTGGGGACCAAAAATCTAAGGATGTACGCCTTGGTTACTATTGGCAAAGTGCTACGGTTTTAGAGAACGGCCGGGTTTACATGTGCTTGCAACGGTGTTTTTTTTACTGGTCAGGGAAGCATTCTGTCCTGCCAGGTCGTGCACATGCAAAGGAAAGGCAGTTAGAGGAGGGGCAGGGATGTGTGTTATTGGCTGGCAAGGGGAGAAGCAGTGAGAGGACATGCAGGGGGGTTGTGTGTAGTGTATTTCCCCTTCACTGCTTCTCCTCCTTGCCTGCCAAAAACACACATCCCCCGCCCTCCTCTTAACTGCCTTTTCTTTGCATGTGCACGACCTGGGCAGGACAGAATGCTTCCCTGACCAGTAAACAAACACCGTTGCTAAGCACATATGTAAACCAGGCCGTTCTCTAAAACCGTAGCACTTTGCCAATAGTAACCAAGGATGTACATCCTTAGATTTTTGGTCCCCACATTTTCAACTATAATCTTCGTAGTGAGACAACCCCTTTAAGTCTAGTATCTGGTTCCTGTTTAGGCGAGTTATGATGAACGACTAACACCTCTTTTTTCTCCTTGCCTCTTTCTGCCTTTACACCTCAATTCTGTCAGCTAGCAGATAACTTATTAACATTTTAACTGTTCTATTACCATCAAGATAAGAGGGAGCAATGTTTTTTTGAGAATTTTGATGCATTTATATTAAAAGTTATATCTTAAGAAGGGATTACTTTGTTGTTGGCAGTGATTATGTTATAGCAGTCAATACAAGTTCAAATTTCACTTTTTAAACTGCTCTGGAAAAATGATAGTTTAACTCTAGTTTTGATCATTGAAGCCCGTTGTGTTACATCTTTGATACGTTGATTTGCTGAAGACCATAGAAAGGAATATACACTGTATCATTATGGTAAGAATTAATGTACAGCAGATGATTTACTTATAACTCTGTAAGAAGTAGTCATTTTATTATTTGAAGTTAGCAATGAGCCTTTTATAATTAAATTCTTTAATTACTTACTGAAGTATGCAATGTTGGCTCTATTAATTGATATTTCCTCACCTATAAGCCATTAGCAGTGAATAATTTAAGTCCTCCAAGCTAGAAGTGACAACACTAACTTAATATATTAGATTAATTAGTGCAATTAGTCGTTATGACCATAATCCTCTTTTGAATAATTATACTTATATTAAAAATAAAAAGTTTGTGTCTAGCAAGTTTCTGCATGACGTGTCCAGTGGAGAAAAATTTATTTGAGATGGAGCCAGGCTATGGGAAAAAATGAATTTACATATTTGTCACTCCCCACTGTCATTCCAGAGCTTAGTGGAATCAGCTCCTTTCACTTCTGGGTTCTCGTCCTAGCACACATGAGGCTCAAACTCCATTCACTTACAATGGAGCACAAATCTCTCCTGGGTTTTGGGAACATAGCCCAGAAGTGAAGAAGAGCAGATCTTGGTAAGCTCTGGAAGGACAGCAGTCGGAGACCAGAAGGTTAGTAGTATTATTATTATTATAATTTTTTTTTTTACCATAGCCTTTCCCTATTTCAAATGAATTTTCTTCTTCTGCACAACCCCCTTTAAAAATATATTACACAATGGGAACTTCAAACCAGTTTTACATGAAACATCCTGCTTTTAAAGGCCACACCTGTTTTTTATATGCATCGCTTCTTCACATGATTAAATCATATTTGCCACTTAAATGCATTTAAAAAAAGCATTTTTACGTCACAATATTCTTAGAGCCATAACTTATTTTTCTGTTGAAAAAAGAGGAAATTTTATTTGTGGGATAAATTTTCTTTTGTATCATTATGGGCAAATACAAGTTTTTAATCACTTCTTACTCCCTTTTTTTGTGAAGCTGGATGAACAAAAAATTGTGATTCTGGCATTTACTGTACTATTAAATAACAATCATTTTAAAGATTAGATTGTTACTGACGTGGCAATATCTATCAAGTGTACCTTTTGTTATATATGTTTATTTACTTAAAGGGGTTGTCTCACTACATTGATTCATGTAACCACAGTCCTGTTTTCTTGGTTTCACTTTGAATTCAGGGACGTGTTTACTGGGTTCTACTAGGCTGCAGTAGAAGCCAGGTCTGTAGCTATAGAGACCGGCACTGGCAGCCTATCAGGAGAGAGCAAACAGGTTTGCAATCCTTGTAGTGAGACAACTCCTTTAATAGTGATTTTTTTTATTGGGGAAAAAGGGGTTTTGTGTTTGTTTTTTTAAATGTAACTATTCTGGCAGGCCCTTATAGACTTTTGTACATGGCAAGCCTGAAGGCCATTATTTAGCCTCCAGTTGCCTTGGCTAACCATTGGCACCTCACAAAAGCATAGGGTGCCAATGGGTAGTCAGGGACAGCCCTCTCCCTCTGTCAATCACATAGATGCTATGGACGCTAATGGCTGCAGAATATAGTGGGTTAAACAGCCGAGATCTGAGTTACTTCTTATCCTGGCTGCTCTGCCTGAAAGTACAGAAAGTATATGGAAAACTGTAAAGCTTTTTGTCAATGAATAATCTCCATTTGCTGAAATCAAAATATCCTTTAACCAGTTCCTGACCAGGCTGTTTACCCTCCATCCTGACCAGGCACATAACCCTTTTTGTAGTGCGCGTGGGTTTGAACACTATAAAGCTTTCTAGAGCTTAGTTCTTCTACTAGCTTTTTAATCCTTATTTGTGATGTTAGGTTTTATTTTTAGATAATTTTTACATTCGATTTTTTTTTTTTAATGAGGCAAAATAGTAAAAAAAAAATTAAAACAGCAAAGAGGATGCTAAAATAAGTTGTAGAATTTTATCACTTTTCTGTCATGATATTAATATGTAGGTAAAATAAAGTTTTAGTGTCATCAGGGGCAAGGCTAAAAATTGGGATTTGGGCTGTTAATGTTTTTTTAAAAAAAATGTGTTTTTCGTTTATGTGCTTTTTAAATACTTTATTTTACATATTGTGTCCACCATGAGTTCAGAGACAGACCTCTATGGGCATGTCTATAAGTTTTTTTTCCAGATTCCCCTGTAACTGGAGAAAGGATTCCTGCTAGTCTGAACATACAGCGCTTTGTTAGCACTATATATAGAGATGGCCGAATTTCTCAAAAATTCGGTTCGGTTCCAACCTCCTTCGCCGAATTTTTCCGACAAATTTTCGTTTCGACCCGAAATTACTTCCGCACTAATCACGTTAAAAAACAGCTATTCCAAGGCTTTTGCTTGGATGATTGAAGTTTTTATGGATTATCACCATTATGGTGTGCATAAGAAGCCCTATGTTTGTGAGATGTGTTGAACAAAATACAGCAAACTTGGTAGTTGTTTTTTATTTATAGCGTCACTGTACGTATATATGACATGGATCTTTAGCTGCAGCAGTCAATTACGATTCACACCGATACCCAATTTGTATATAATTTTTATGTTTAACGCTTTTAATACAATAAAAAACAACTTTTATTCAACAGAAAATACGTTTTTGCATCGCATAGTCTGAAGGCATAACTTTTAAATTTTTCTGGGGCTTGGAGCGATTGTAAGGACCTCCTTGTTTTTTCGAGATGAGTTGACGTTTTTTAATAGTATCATTTTTTGGGGACAAGTGCTTTTTGATCTGTTTTACATCTATTTTTTGAAAGGCAGGGTGAAGAAAATGCTGCAATCCTAGTAGTGTTTTTTATTTTTATTTTAAAAAACAGGGCTCACCGTGCAGTTCCTGATAAGTATATGCTTTACTCTTATGGGTCACTACGATTACAGCGATACCCTATTTATATAGTTTTTTTTATGTTGAAGCACTTTAAAAAAAAAAAAAAAGAAAAAGCAAAGTGTTTTTTTAGTGTTAAAACAAGATTTTAAATGCATCGCAATCTCAGAGAGCTCTACATTTTTATTTTTCCCGTTATACAGAGCAGTATAAGGACTTTTTTATTTTTTGGCGGGATGACTGAGTTATAGTTGGTACAACTTTGGCGTTACTAGGAGTTTTTGACTCGCTTTTATTTTTCCATTTTATGTGACTGCGGATGAACAATAATCTTATTCTGTGATTGTTTTTTTTATGTTTTTTTAACGGCGTTCACGTACGGTTAATATACCTGACAGATTTTAAGAGGGCAGTCGTTACCACCGGCGGCCGTTACCCAAAATAAGGATACTATTATTTATTTTTGATCTTTTTTGGGGCGATTGGCGCTTGTAAATGGGAAAGGGCGGTGTACTATTTTTATTTTAAATTTTCCGTGTTGTGTTTTTAATCTTTTTTTTTTTTTCACTTTTTACGATTATTTTTTAACATTTTCCCCATAGGTGGGATATGAATGAGAGATCTTTAGATCTCTCATTCAATATGAATCAGTACATAGCTGTTGCTATGACTGGTTCCTATGACAACAGTCCAATTCACGATGCCGGGACATGCCCACAGGGCACGGCCGGGCATCGTGACTCACAGACAACCCGAAGCCATTCTCTGCCTCCGTGACTTCTGTCAGAGGGCAGGAGCTGTAATGGATCGAGCGATCTCCTCCCAGCGTCATCCTTAGTTATTGCGACCCGATGTGCGCAATAATTTTAAGGGTTAAACCCCCTCCCTCGCGCCCCTTCCACCCCGCCCCACGTAGTGATCGAGGGTCGTGGCCGCCGACCTCGCGTGATTTCAGCTGTAATAAACCGCTGACACCCATCGCGCGATCCTCAGGACGTATCCATACGTCCAGGTGCGTGAACCCCCAAACGACCTGGACGTATGGATACGCCCAAGGTCGTTAAGGGGTTAAAGCAAACCCTATGTATTTGGAAGTGCCGTAACGGTATCGACCTGCAGAATACAGATAACGCATTATTTATACTGGAGCTTTAACACCAAAAAAAAAACAAAAAAAAAAAAGAACCTCCGTAAACATGGCATAAGAACGATTTTTTTTCACAACATTAAGAAGAGCATCTTGTCCTGCAAATTAAAAGCATTCACATGTCTATGTAGATGGAAAACCCAAAAAAACCTTTTTATGTTAAAAATCTTGCAAAAACAAGTCACTTTGCAATATATGTCCATTAAAAGGTGTACCTAACCAATCCTAGATATCCCCTCTTGTATGGGCTGCATCAGCTCCTCAGGTCACTATAGCTACAGACCTTTTCACTCTCTCCTGCCAGCAATGGTCGCTATAGCTTCAGACCTAATAAGACTGAGGTAAGATGAATTGATGTAGTGCTCAATACCCTTTAACGGTTAAAATGATTTGCAACTGGCATATGCATGTATCTCCCCCATAAGTGACCCCATTCTTAATACTACACCTAAGGTATATATATCTTGGGGTGTACTGAGTATTTTGAGCACTCCTTCTTAATGTCTGTAGAAATTAATGCAAAGCCAGTAAGAAAAATTAAAGATTTTTTTTCCACAAAAGTATTATTTTAAGGGCATTTTTTGTGTTCAGAGTTCCTGAAAATTAATAAATGCAGTCCAGTATATATTGTGTTCAGTAGTAAGACTACATTGGCCACCATCTTCAGGTATAGAGCTACAACATCTCCATTCTAAAAAGTACAACCCCTGAGGTATTTATCTAGAGGTATAATAAGAATTTTTAGTATTGTTCAGTTTTGTGTTTCAATTTATATTGGGGAAATAACGTAAATGGTACAATGTTAAATTAATTACTGTATATACTTGAGTATAAGCCTACCCGAATATAAGGCGAGGCACCTAATTTTGCCACAAAAAACTAGAAAAACTTATTGACTTGATTATAAGCCTAGGGAGGAAAACGCAGCAGCTACTGGTAAATTTCAAAAATAAAAATGGATACCAATAAAAATACATAGGCAGTTTAATATCCCCCATTAGCAGGTATAGGAAGGTATATGTCCCCCATAGGCAGGTATATGTCTCGTATAGGCAGGGTTTAAAAAAAACAACAACAAGTACTTACCTCTCTCCCCTGCTGCCCCGATATGCTGCATCTTCTTCCCGTGATGACATAGCACGCTGCCTGTGCCGTAGAGTCTGATTGCGGAGCAGGGATCCCTCGCTCTCTGTTCCGCAATAGTATCTTCAGCTATATGCGCTCACAGAGGAGTCGCATATAGCTAAAGAGATCCCTGCCGGCACCCAGGCCATGGCAGTGCCTGGACACCAACGGGTAACTCGGGAGTCAGCTGTATGCACTCCCAGAGGAGTCCCATACAGCTGAAGTATCCCCGCTGGCGCCCAGGCCATTGCAGCACGCCAACTGTGACTCGAGTATAAGCCAAGGAAGGCTTTTTCAGCATATTTTTTGTGTGCTAAAAAACGACTTATATTCGAGTACCGTATATACTCGAGTATAAGCCGGCCTGAGTATAAGCCGAGGCACCTACGTTTGCCACAAAAACAGGGAAAGCTTATTGACTCGAATATAAGCCTAGGGTGGAAAATGCAGCGGCTACTGGTGAATATCAAAAATAAAAATGGATACCAATAAAATTACATAGGCAGTTTAATGTCCCCCATTGGCAGATATAGCAGGTATGCGTTTAATGTCCCCATTGTGATATAGCGTAAGGCAGTTTAATGTCCCCCATTGGTGATATAGGCAGTATAGGCAGTTTGTCCCCATGCAGATACAGGCAGTTTTAATGTCCCCATAGGTAGATATTGGCTGGTATAGGCAGTTTAATGTCCCCATAGGCAGATATAGGCTGGTATAGGCAGTTTAATGTCCCCCATAGGCAGGTTATCGGCTAGTATAGGCAGCTATATGTCCCTATAGGTAGGTTATAGGCAGGTATAGTTCGTTATAGGCAGGGTATAGGTCCCCCTAGGCAGGTTATAGGCAGGGTTTTGAAATAAAAAACAACCACTTACCTCGATGCCCGCTGCTCCGTCTCCCGGGCGCTCTCCTCCATCTTCTGGGCACAGGCAGGGTGATGACACACACTGGTGCCGGAAACTCCGGACAGCTGCGAGGAGTCGCATACAGGGGAAGAGATCGCTGACAGCGCCTGGGCCACCGCAGTGCCCGGATGCTGTCAGCTGACTCGGCCTTCAGTTATATGCGCTCCCTGAGTCGACACTCGGGCCATCGCAGCGCCGAGCGCCGACAGTGACTCAAGTATAAGCCGAGGTCGGATTTTTCAGCACATTTTTTGTGCTGAAAAACTCTGCTTATACTCGAGTATATACGGTAAATTGAAATGGGCAGTGATGAAAAGGAATAGATGTAAGTGAATAAAGAAAGAGCGTTAAAATTAATAAATACCTATGTGGTACATTTTTAAAACAGTGTTTTACACGAAGACCAGGTTTGGAGGGGAATGTTTTGCACTGATAGGGCTTGTTCACACGGAGTTTCGGCTTCGTATTAACATATACGCTTTTTAGATGCGTTTCGGGGACCGAAGGGACGGACCCAGAGACGCATCTAACAATTAGCACTGTGTTTAACACTGCCGGCAACGAGGAACACTCAGCGGCGTTCCCACGAAAGATCGCCGCTGCGTTTTTGACCAGCGCCTGTCGGGTCCGCTTTAAGGACCCGATCAAAGAATTGCATGTCAACACCTTTTTTGAAACAGACATAACATCTTATTTGCACCCGGCCTTTTTTTTTCCTGTGGGAAGCTATTTTGAGGGGAAATGTTAGCCTCTAACAAATCTTGCGGCTTCACTGGTGGACAGTAAATTTTCTGCTTCTATACAATCTCCCAAAAATATATATATATTTTTTTTAACAATGCTCTCTTGGTACTCCAATGTGGCTCTGTACAAAATGTAGGAGTTGTACATCGCTAATTGGAACACGTTTGTCGCAAATTTTTTTTTTTTGTACCAGGTTCTAGATTTTTTTCATTGCCTGATAGAGTTTAAGCATTTGGTCAGAAAGGTCCACCATCGCCCAATATATGTTTAATACACAAGTACAAATAGGCTTTGTGATTGTGCCAAATCTGCTAAGATTCGGGACAGGAGTGCTTTTGTCATCATGTATAGTCTGACTAGCATTTTGTCACTGCCGTCTGGATGGATCTTAATGCAAAATATGTGATGGGAGTCTTAGGGTGGTTTCACACATTCTATTTTTGCAAAAAGAAACAAAAAAACCCATAAATATGCTACTACAAAGAGCATTTTTTAAGTCTTTAGCGCGTGTTTTTTTTTTGTCTTCAAAAAACTGCAGTGGCAAGATCTTAGCTGGAGGTCAGACAAATATATCCCACAATACAGTTGTTACTTTTTTCATGGCTTTCTAAGTAGCATTTATTTAGAATTTTTTCAGTCATTAGTTGTTTTTTGAGAATGCAGCATGCTGTTGAATTAGTGTTTTTCAGGTAGTTTGTGGCATTTGTCTTTCCACAAAGGTGGTTTTTTTTTTTTTTTTTTTGCTGCAATCCAAATCACATGATAAATTGTATGATTTGCGACGAGGGAAAAAATGCATCCAAAAAAGCATGTACCAATACAATTTTTATTTGCAAAAATGCAAGCAAGGAAGGAAAAATGCATGACGCCTTAAAAAAAAAAAAAAAAAAGGATGCAGTTTTTTGTAAAGAGCCTTAATCTTTAAAAAAAAAAAAGGTAAAATGGTTAACCTGTTATGGCTTTGAAAAATTTTAAATCATTAGAGCTAGAGGATTGTGCCTTTTTGATTTTCCCTTCCCTTTGGGGTCAGGAATTTCTAAATAGGTTTCCTTTTTGAAACATATTAGGTTCTTCTAGACTCTCATCTACGTATTCTCATGTTCACTTTTCCGGGCCCTTTTTTTTGGGATGCATCAAAAAAAATAAAAAACCCCCCCTTCCCTAAAAATTTAACCGGAGTCTTTTTCATTGCATAATTTTTAACAAAAAAAAAAAAAGGTCTTTTTATACAAGCAGTCTCCAAACGTTGAATCTCCTTGTTAGAAGCTGCTTCCCGTCCCCACAGAAAACTAGCCCCTTTCCTTAAAACAGAAAAAAAAAATTGGGGCATTTTTGGTTTAAATTTTTTTCCCAAAAAGGGGTCACATACCTAACACATAGAAGTGCCACAAAAATGTTCTGACATGTTCTCAAGAATATCCTCCAACATGGTGTAGATGATACTGTGTGTACAAAGTGCCCTGAAGGATTCTGCGTCAGGTAAACTGGGCAGAAACTGCAATTTAGAGTCAATTTACAAGGGGAAATACAATTTTCTCAAGTATATTGAAGTGTTTTGGGCGTGTACTTTTGCATACCGCTTTTTGGCTTTCAAAAAGGCTGTTGCTTCGAAGCCATATTTGGCCAAGCGTATTTTTGGGAAGCGTTCCCACTAAATTTTCACACGCCCCAAAAATGAGATTAGTGGGTATAATTTTGTACCGTTTTTAGTTTTTAGAAAAGAAGAAGAGTGAAGAAATCAGGCATACCTTTTAGGGGGCTAACTGAATAATTTGAGGGTGAGCTTTCGAGAGAAATGGGCCCCCTTCTTCAGACAGATTTAATAAAAGAACTGAACATTTACAGACTTTTTATACACAAAAGCCCTGGATTTTTCAAAGGATCTTAGAATTCTTAAAAATAAAAAAAATTCAATTAAACGACAAGTCATTTACAACAGGGCAAAAAATCAGCAATTGGAAACTTGTGAGGCATAATTCTTCGTCTTATCTCTTTAAAAAATAGGTGTAATTTGTGGCTCTCACAGTTTTACACATAGTTTGACATAAAGCGGCATGTTAAATTAAACCCCTTTTGGGAGAGTTTGAAAAATTTTTTCATTAATTTAAATTCCCATTCCCTTTTTCCCCCCTCTGCGTCTTAAAATGTCCCTTTAAAAATTTTAACTTCAAGGGTTTCCCCAAAACAATGGTCATCTCGGAAAATTTTGCGGCCACTGGGGGATCTGTTCTGTTTTTTGTTAAAAATGAACTGTGTTTAATTCATAAATTTGGTGAGTCTCTGCCTTGTTTCCCCCCCCTAAGGCCTGTGGTAGGACATTTTGGGACATTTAATAAAATACACCACATATAAAAAACCCGCAGGAAAATGTCCCCCCCCAATTCTGTGCACCTTTTTTGGGCTGTGGGACAGGGGGACTGGGCAGCATTGGTTTTGCCTGCAGGTCTTAAACCCGTTCCCGCAGGTAGGGTGGTGCCATTTTCAGTTGGGGGCCCTTTAGGGCACTTCGGGGCAATAATACGCCGCAGGTTTTTGGGGGTTTTCCGAAAGGGAAAGGGAGGGGGGACTGGGAATATTTTTTTTGATCTGTTTTCCCTATTTTAGTACAGGTTAAGGGTTTCCCTTTGGGAATCTTTTGTAAAGGGTTTTTCCAGCTGGGGGTTTTAGGTGACAACTAAGGACTCGGCTTTATTCTGGGTCTTTTTTTTATAAGTAGATTGGGCTTGTTGAAAGGCGGCTGCTTTGCTTTATTTGATTTTCCGTCACCTTTTTTGGTTTTTTATCCCAAAATTTGGAGTAATTTTGTCCTCAGATCCAGGAGGTGCTTGTCCAGGTTTGTCTTGTCGGAGCAAATCCGATTGTACCGTATAGCCTGGCTTTATATAATAGACTGTTTTGTGTGCTTAGGGTGGAAGCTGTCGTTTCTGAGGAAGGCCGTTCTGTCTGTGGGTTTGTGGTATACTGATGTGAGTAGCCGGTGGTCTTTGATGTGTATTGTGGTATCCAGAAAGTAGATTTTGCTCTCTGAATAGCGAAGGTTAATGTTGATGGTGGGGTGAAAGTTATTGAAGTCATTATGGAATTTAAGTAGGGCCTCCTCGCCCGCAGTCCAGATGACAAAAATATAATCGATATAAGGGAGGTACATCATGGGTCTGGTGGTGCATGTGGATAGGTATGCTCCTTCCAGTTCAGCCATAAAGAGGTTTGCATACTGGGGTGCACATCTGGACCCCATTGATGTTCCCATTCGCTGTAGATATAGGTCCTCTCCAAAGGTGAAATAGTTGTGGCTGAGTATGAAATGTATGAGCTGTGTGACTGGTTTTGCTGGGAGGTTTAGTTTTTCCAGGTGCGTCCGACATGCTGCTACTCCATCCTTGTGGGGAATGTTTGTATACAAGGATTCTACATCCATGGTGGCCAAAATGGTGCCCTCAGATGCTATGAGAGCTATGAATTTGCGGGGCGTAATTCGGACGTATTGCAGCGCATTTACGCACTGAAATCTGCCCCATAAAGATTGTGTGTGAACATACCCTAGGAAACAATCTGGTTCCACGTTTCTTTCTCCTCAATGGCCAGTGCTACAGTTGCTAGGCACACGCTATGAAAACTACATTTTCCACAAAAGCCTGATTCCTCCCAGCTGAGCTATAGATTCTATATCCACACCAAAGTTATTTACATATAGCAATGTATACACATATATATGCACACTTTTATATGAAACACTCTCCTTTCTACACTGCAGAGCTATCCCACACACCACACGTCTCTCAGACTGACCACAGCACACATGCTCAGTGATGTAAGTCAGCCTAATTAAAAAAGAAACTAGCAACAGTATTTCGCATAGTTTTTGCGTCATTCAAAGTCTGTGGGACAATAGGGGTCCCTGTTCTTGAACCCCTACCTATTAGATATTTATCACATATCTTGTGGAGCAATAATAAGTTGTCGTTATGGGAAGACATTCTTAAGTGTAATATCTTTTAAATGCTAGCCTGGTAAAGGGGCATCTATACTTTGGAAACTTACAAGTACAAGGCTGGGTTCACACGGCTTAAATCACAGCGTAATTGCCGGACGTATTTTGCCCGCAATTACGCCGTGTGTTCCAGAGAGGGGGGGCGGTAGCCCGCCGGCCCCATAGATATTCATTATTCTCGGCGCATATACGTCGTGAATAATTGACATGTCACTTATCTCCCCCTGCGGCATATTGTCCGAGCGGGGAGAGGAGACGTAATCCATAGTTCTCTATGAGAACTGTGGATTATCGTAATGACTGGGACGTATTTCAGCCCGTAATTCGCGAATTACGGGCTGAAATACGTCCAAGAATAAGCCGGGTGAACATAGCTTAATGTTTGTAGTTATCCAATAAAGATGTTACTTCTATAATACTAAAAATGATTTGTGGTGGGGGGGCGTGGCTGAGCGCTGAGGAAGATGGCCGCAGCTTAAACCAGCTCCGCTGATCATCTACCCAAAAGAGAGTCGTATGCCCGTTATAACCAACGATACCCGCTGATTTGAAGACCGGAATAGTCCTGGAGGTCACCTGTGGCCGTAGAGGTGAAAATCATCCCGAATTGAGGCGACACGGAGGCCCGGAGGAATCAAGCGCTGGCCGCAATCTGCTTTCTCGCGCAGAAGGGGAAGAGAAGGACAGGAGCTGCGCGGAATACAAGGATCGAGGAGGGAGTTTGGAGTCACACTTAACAAGCGAAAAAACTGTGAGTCCGGGCCCTGGTGCCCCTTTCTGGCTAATTTGGGAGATAGAGAAGTGATGTGCTAAGCAAAAGGCTGAAATAAGGAACGGACAAAGCTCCGGGAGCGATTAGGGAACAGATCCCTTGGAGAGAACACACAGGGAATATAGCTCCTGAGGTGTAAATAAATAGCGAAGCACAGCAAATGTGAAAGAGATAACGGACACTAGAGTCTCCTTATATCTGGCTGGGACCTCGTGGTCGGCGGCCATTTTACAGAATATATACCCTTTCAGTTTTGCTCCTCTCAAGCTGGCTAAGAAGTGCAAAAGAAAACACCCTGCTTTTTGGCACTCTCCTGCAGGCTTTCAAATTAATAACGGCACTCTACATAGCTATTTCCCTGCAGCTAAACTTATAAGACACTCTCAACCCGACTCACAGCCATTCTCTAAAGGGACTGTAGACGCTAAAGCAATTAATTCACCGACGCCTGCAGTGGCTCTGTTGTCTGTTACACAAAACCGGACTTTGACTGACACGTCCAATATTAGCCCTCAGCCTTGCATACAGGATACAGTGAATGTGCATCATAATACAGAGGTTCGCTCTCACCCAAACCAACTGAGTTTAACTCCTTGTGCGGCTGAACTAACTACATCCAAAGCTACAGCTCAAACAGGGCTCACTAGTAATAGGGAGAACACTGCACTCTCACCAACTGATCGGAGTGTACAACAATTACAGCCCAGACCGCAGGAGGGGAAAGTTGCAACAGACGACAACACACATCAATCCTCCTGTAAAATTCCTTTATCTCCTTACAACATCATGCCCCCAAAGGCACAGAAAACACCTGGCAACCAGAAGAATACAGGAGGTATAGCACCAGCCCGGACACATTCATGGACAGGCTCTTTAGAGAATATGGTGACTCCGACCCCACTATTTCAGGATCAAACTTCATCTGACAATCAATGGCGCTCGTCATCTGAATCCTTGATGGAATTGCCAGACCAAGAACCAGCTTCCTCCAAATCCTATCCCAGAATGGAAGGAATATGTTAGTCATATACCGTCAAAAGCAGATTTCAAAGCACTTGCTACTGAATTAAAAGAGGCATGGAAAAGTGAAATAGCAACAGTTAGAAGTGACCTAAAACACATAGCGGATCGGGTAGAGGGGTTAGAGGACGCCCACGATATGACAAGAAACTATGTCTTTGATCTCCAACAACAGGTGTCCAAACAGGCTCAAGTTATCCGGGACACCACTAGACATATCGAAGACTTGGACAATAGAGGGAGACAGAGCAATTTGAGACTTCGAGGCCTTCCAGAAACAACTGGTACTGAAGACCTCCGATCTATTTTATCCGAGATCTTTAATGGAATCTTAGGGGAATCCCCCGGCCACAAAATCAAATTTGATAGAATCCATAGAGCACTAAAGCCAAAAAACCTTACCAATCAACCACGAGATATAGTGTGTTGCCTGCATGACTTTGAGCTTAAAGAAAGAATTATCTCTCAAGCAAGAATTTAAAAAAACATTGAATATCAAGGCTCTAATCTACAATTGTATCCTGATCTCTCCTGGATAACCCTGGCTAAGAGGAGACACTTGAAACCACTTCTGACGGAACTTAAAAAACGGGAGATTAAATACAAATGGACCTTTCCGTTCGCCTTATTAGCATCAAAAGAAGTTCGTTATTCTACCTTACGATCCTATGAAGATCTATCATACTTCTGCTCCATATTTAACATACCGATCCCGGAGATGCTGGACTGGGAGCTGGAGACACCAACTTCACAAAAGACCCAGGGTCGCAATAGGAGATCTCACAGCAAAAGGATGGAGGTTTCCCCACCGAATCCTAGATCACCTCTTGTCACTTGAGAACTTCCAAGGACAATAGATTTCTCTTCAACATGTCCATTAATATGGAGATGAAAGACGCTGTAACACTCAATATGCGGGTCCGACTAAGACTTACGTCTTATTAAAACCTTATAGTATTTGCGAGGTTCTCCCTTCTGACTTCTCCCCCCCCTCCCCCCAGGTTTGTACCTCCCCCCCTTTTTTTTTTTTTTTTTCCTTTTTCCTCTCCCCTTCATTCCTCACCTCACTCTATCTTTTCTGTTTCGTTTGCCTCTTGGTCCCCTCCTAACACCCTCGCACTCATAGGCCTCGTTCACACGGCTTATTTGGGCACGGATTGGCGCTGTACTCCGTGCCGGATTTGCGCTTCAGTACGGCGCCAATCCGTCCCTGTCATTACGGTAATCCACTGGATTCCGTCGCTCCTCCCCGCTCGGCGAATCCGCCGGGCGGGGAGAAAGTGACATGCACATTATCCAGGCGCAATACGCGCCGTGGATAATGCAAGTCTATGGGCCGGGGAGCGGCGCCCCCGCCGCGCTCCGGCCCCGCCCCTTATTCACGGCGGATTTGTGAGTTCAATACGGCTCACAAATCCGTCGGGAAGAAGCCGTGTGAACACGGCAATATGCAAATAGTACGACTCTAATGCTTAATTTGAAAGGCTAAGTGGAATGATGCTATCCTTCTTTCTACTACTCCCCTTCTTCCCCCCCCCCCCTTTTTTTTTTTTTTTTTTCCTCCTCTTCTTTCACCATCTTTGCCACTTGCCTATATCTTAGAATCGAGGCGGTGCTCTGGAGTATACACCATCCCCTACTCCGCTCACCACCTTCCCTTAAAGGAGAGGCGTTTGGTCACTTAGGGCTCCACACTTGAGGGCTCTGGCAGACCAAGTTGGTGTATCAGATCCGATCTTTGGGATCTTGGTCCACTGATTTCGCCTCACGGCCGAGATATTTATACTTGGCACACACCGTTAAAAAGGTACCTTCTATGCATCTTCTTGATGGTTAATTTTTTGTATTTGTCTTGTCTTCCCAGTCCCTTATGTGTCCTGTCCAAGTTGGTGGTTGTTATAGCTCGTATAGGATGTATGAGTAAACGTAATGTTATACAATATCCCAATGGCTAATATTGTTTCCCTAAATGTGAAAGGTCTGAATACAAATGTAAAGAGAAGGCTTTTATTAACTGAATTAAAAAATCTGAAAGCTGAGATAGCATTTGTCCATGAGACACATTTTACCAAACAAAATTGTAATTTCTCATTTGCTCAACACAACTATACCATAGCTTATAGTTCCTTACAATTAAAAAAAAAAAGCTGGGGTGGGTATCCTACTATCTCAATCTTGTCCCTTTCAAGTACAGCAAGCTATCCTAGATGAGGGAGGGAGATATATAATTTTACGAGGTTTATATCTGGGAACACCTTTGACCCTATGCAATGTATATGCACCCAATCGATCTCAAATTAGATTTTTGAATCGAGTATTTAATAGGTTACATAAACTCCCTCCTTCAACATTAATTGTGGGTGGAGATTTTAACCTTACGTTCTCTGAAAATATGGACAGGTTACAATTGCAAAATAGACCCCCCTCACACCCACAACAACAACTCTCCAGAGCATTCAGACAAGTAATTAGAAAATTTGCTCTATTTGACCTCTGGAGACTTACCCATCCTACAGAACGCTCTTATACCTTCTTCTCCCCTCCACATAAATCCCAATCACGCATCGATTACTATTTTGGTAATATTCCCATGGTGAGAAAGTTGATGGATGCGGATATACACTCAATAACCTGGTCAGATCACGCACCTATTACCTTGAGAGTCACCAAAGAAAATGTCCCACTTAGGAAATGTCACTGGCGTTTAAATGAGGGCCTAATAAAAAACCCACAGACTAGAGAGACTTTGCGTGAACACCTGATTGAGTATTTCCAGATTAATGATGGATCGGTGTCTGATCCTACTATATTGTGGGAGGCACACAAGGCAGTGATGCGAGGAAGGTGCATAGCCATTGGAACCAAACTTAAAAAACAGGCCAGAGCTCAAAAGGATTTGTTGCAGTCAGAATTATTAAAGTTGGAAAACTCGTTGGCCACTCGCCCTAGTAGATTGATACTGAGGAGAATAGTAGATATCAGAGCCCAATTAAAGGCTCTAGCTATAAGGAATACAGAAAAACTACTATTATACTCTAAACAGCGCTACTAGGAGAGAGGCAACAAAGCCCACACACTACTGGCCAGACAGTTGAGGGATGACACGGCAAAGCGTATCCCACACGCTTTAAAAGATGCCAAGGGCCAGATAACATATGATCCGGAAGTCATCTCTCGATTGTTTCATAAATATTTTACTCAATTATATACGTTGCCTGATACACTCCCCAAGGATCAGAAGACTAGAGAACATGTTTTAAAACAGTTCCTTTCTTCCTGTGGACTTCCCTCTCTCTCTGCAGAAGCAATAGAGGCACTTAACTCCCCTATTGAATTAGAGGAATTGGAACAAACGCTTAAAAATATGCCCAATGGAAAAGCTCCAGGTCCAGACGGACTAACTTATTTATATTATCAGGTGTTCGGGCCACAGTTAGCCCAATATCAGCTAAAAATGTGCAATTCCATACTCAGGGGTTCAAAAGTGGCTCCTACATTACTACAATCCTATATTACTTTGATTCCAAAACCCAACAAAGACCCATTGGAAGCCTCCGACTATCGTCCCATAACCTTGTTAAACTCGGATTTGAAGATCCTTACTAAAATACTTTCTAATAGACTTTCAATTTGGATGTCCCAATTAATTCATGCGGACCAAGTGGGATTCAATTTGGGTCGTCAAGGGGGAGACAATACCCGTAGAACAATCAATCTTATAGATGCGGTAAACAGAATGGAGAAATCGGCCCTACTGCTTAGTCTTGACGCTGAAAAAGCGTTCGACCAGCTCAATTGGTCTCACATGTTTGAAGTATTAAAAGCGTTTGGCTTTAGGGGACCGTTCCTTCAGGCTATTTATGGGTTATATTCCTCTCCCTCAGCCACTATCAAACTTCCGTATAATATGTCTCCTTTAATTCAAATATCTAATGGAACCAGGAAAGGATGCCCTTTATCATCCTTGATCTTTGCACTATGTGTAGAACCCTTAGCAGCGTTGATTCGTCGTGACCAAAATATTAGAGGTATTAAAATTAAAGATAGGGAGTTCAAACTCTCGCTTTTTGCGGACGACATTTTGCTCACATTGACTTCGCCCCATGTCTCCCTCCTTAATTTACAAGCTCTCCTAATTAGATTTTATAACATCTCAGGATATAAAATAAATACCACAAAGACAGAGGCGTTACCAATTAATATGACTCAGGAAGAAATAGGAAAATTGAAAAATAACTATCGCTATCACTGGAAAGATTCTTCCCTCACATACCTAGGAGTTCAGCTCTCAACTACATACTCTAGTTTATACACTCAGAATTTCCCGAAAATGTATGGAGAAATTAGATCCCTTCTAAATAAATGGAAAACGTTACCTCTTTCTCTTATGGGTAGGATCTCGACAATAAAAATGGCTATTCTACCAAAATTACTATATCTGTTTGAGACTCTTCCTATTAAAATTCCTTTAAAAGACCTAAAAGCCATGCAATCTACCTTGTTTAACTTTATATGGGCAGCCAAAAGGCATAGAATCTCAAGAACAGTAATGATGATGGGGAAATTAGATGGCGGTCTCTCAGTACCTGACTTAATTAAATATTACTGGGCAGCCCAGTTACGTAGAATACCTGCCTGGTCCTCCCTTTACGCATACTCTCGCTGGATGGAGGTAGAGAAGCTTTGGGTAGCTCCTGTCCACCCCAATTAATTTTTATGGGCCACTTCTCACACCCAGTCACAAAGTGCCTTACTAGGTCCCATGAAGCTGACAAGGGAGGTTTGGAACTTATGTGCAGGGCGCTTTGGCCTGTGCTCCCCTTCATCCGCCATGATATCATTCCTATTCAATCCCTGCTTCCCAGAGGGCATGGGGCAACAGTCCATGAAGCCCTGGTTTGATGGCAAATTATTTAGATTCGCGGATGTGGTGGATGGCAGAACGAGACGCCTTCTCCCATTTTCTTCGCTGAGGGCAGATTTCAACCTCCCAGACAGATGTTATTTTTGATATATACAGGTCTCTCACTATCTTCAAAGTATACTGAAGTCTAATATGGTCTCCCTCCCTACTCGCTTTGAATTACTCTGTAAAACAAGGGTATCAACAAGAGGATTGATCTCAGATATATATGCTAGATTACAGAAACCTTTTCCAGATACCCCGATTATACACTCATATATGACAAAATGGGAAAATCTACTCCAAAAAAGTATAACAAAAGAGGAGTGGGGCCTAATCTGGAAAAGGGCTTCTCAATCTTCCACTTGTGCTATTTTTAAAGAAAACCAATATAAAATTATGATGCAATGGTATCATACACCAGTTTTTCTAAATAAGCTCAACCCGTCCCTACCGGATTTGTGCTGGAGATGTTCAGAGGGTATAGGGGATATCTATCATATTTTTTGGCAATGCCCTGTTATAGCACGGTACTGGCGCATGGTCTCAAAAGTAATTGGAGACATAACAGAGATCGTTCTCCCCTTTGAACCTATGTGCCTATTATTTAATCTCTGGCCATCCTCAATCACAAAGCCCATGGGGAAACTGATTCTACATATCCTCACAGCAGCAAGATGCTTAATTTCTTTTTATTGGAGGCGTACGGTGGTGCCTGATCGACTGGAATTAATCCGAAGAATAACAGATTTGAGAACAATGGAATATTTGACGGCATCCATTAATAATAATTTGGATGGGTTTTATTCGATCTGGCACCCTTGGGATACATTCCATACCATTTATGCAACGTGATTTGTTTCGGATCTTAATCACACAAATTTCACTACTATTGTTATATTTAAATAATTGCATCCACTTTCCTATCGAGCATTCCAACGTGTCTATTACTCCCCTATGTGTATTGTCGTGTCCAAGCATTGTTTGGTCAAAATACTTAGAAATGTTGTTGCTTTATGTGTACAATTCACTGTCTTCATGATATCTGCTTTTGCTGATTCTTAAAGTTTTGTAGTATGTATACGAAAATGTTACTCCAAACTGTTACTATTGAAATTACTATATGCAATAAAAATTACAGTTTTAAAAAAAAAAATGATTTGTGGTGAGATAGTGGGATATATTTTATCTAATTTATCCGTATGTGCAAAACATATACCATGTTTTCTACATGAATTACGAATAGCAGCGTTTCGGACTTAGCCATTTTTTAGTTCGGCTTGGTCAGAGGTCACAATAGTCATGTTAGGTGATGTATGTGACCGCAATCGCATGGCAAATGCCCCTCACACTCTTAAAATGGTTAGAAGTTAATGAATAAGTCCTGCGTGTCCCAAAATGTTGCCTATAAAAACAAAAAAAAATCTTGCTGTACAAATAAAATCCAAAATACACAGAGAGAGCTTCTCGGCTGTCCTATACTAAGGCTATGTGCAAATGACAAAATGGTGTCCAAAATACGACGGCATTTTGACATTGCTGGACCATGGCAGGACATCGTTTTTTGCCTCAGATTTGCGCAAAAGTGGCAGACGGTTTTCGGATTTGCTGCCGGCCCGTAAAATTTAATGTATGAGAATTTGATGGGAAGCCCGTGGAATATGCAACATGTTGCATATCCCACCGTATTTTAAATGTGACTGAAAGAAACCCGTTATGTATAGACTACAGCACCGGTTTTTCATTGCTGTTTATGCAGCACAGTGTACCGTCGGAATTTTCGGCGGATTCAAAATACTGAAACCGCCAAAAATCCGATGGTTTTCCGAAGACTATTTTACATGGGACTGCGCAGAACAGTGAAATAGCTGTCCTACAAAACTATACGCTTTATCTGTTTGTAAATACTGTACATGGGATCTGCACATTCTCGCAGAACAGTCGTGTTACATGGGACTCCACAGAACAGTTGTTTTACATGGGACTGCACAGCTCTCACAAACAAGTTGTGTATGGAACTGCACAGTTGTGTTTTACATGGGACTGCACACTAAAATTCCCCACATGGGACCGCATCTCTGTCTTGCACAGCAACAGGTCTCTAACTCCCCCGAGCGCAGCAACGGGTCTCTCTCTCTCTTTCCCCCAGCACAGCAGCTGGTGTCTCTCTCCCCGTCCCAGCACAGCATCAACCCACTGTACGAGCTCCTGACTCCGACCTTGGCGGGACTACAAATCATACAGCAGGGCCTATAGCCACTGGCAGATCAGGTGGTCGGAATCCGACGTGGGCACTCACACGGTTGTTATGCAGACACAAAAGTCACCTGTTCTACTAAGCCATAACACTTTGCTAATTGTATCCTAGACCAAACTTGCTTACATTTATTCTACCCACATTTTAAAATATGATGTTTCTAGTTAGACAAACCCTTTAAGAAACTTTAATCAATAACTTGTATAAACACTAAAATGGTGCCACAGAAAAAAATGCAACCCTGCAAAAAAATATCATACAGCTATGTCTTTGGAAAAATATAAAAGGTATCAGCCCTAAAACAACATATGAGAGAAATGGAGGCCAAAACAGCACAATGCGAACCAGACATTTCCACAGTCACTAAGGGCATGTCCCAGCGGCCAGTTTTACAGACGTTTTCGGTTTTGTAAGCCATCTGCAAACCAGCTGACAAACTTTATCACGGACCTCTATGGAAAATACGGGCTGTAGTCCCCACTGCACGGATTTTCTGCTGGACGGTTTTTTACACCATTGGCGGTCCGAAAAACATTGAGGATGTTCATTCTACCATCCGGTTTTCGGGCGGAATATGAACACGTCAATACGAATGGGGACGGGCTTTTCTCTGCAAATAGCGGAGAAAAGCCGTCCCCCTGCGGTCGTGTGCACAAAAACAGAGCGAATACCGGATTATCCGAGCTGTGTCAGTCGTGCTCAGTGCCGTGGGGCATGCCCTAACTATCACAACACAAGATGCAATCATCTACTCACTACAAGGAAAAAATTACGACTTATAAAATCGCAGTCGCTGCAACAACTTAAAGGGAACCTGTCACATAGATTATGCCTCACTTGCTGAGGGCAGCACAAGCTAGTGTCAGACCTGCTGTTCCCAGGACTGTGTCCCTTATTCTGTAAGATGCTGCAGTTTTCGAGTATTTACCCCTCAAATCTTATTCATGAGCAGATGTTAGCTCTGCCCACCAAGGGCTATCCCCGCCCACTGACAGTTATTCACATGTTTCTACCTATTCAAAGTAATAGGTTTATCAGTTTAGGTGGGTGGGGCTAGCCTCAGGTGGGCGGGTTTGAAAAAAACTGACTCTTCAAATGACTCTTCTGGCTGAAAACTGCAGATTTGAGCATTAAATACTCAAAAACTACAGCATCTTACAGCATAAGGGACACAGCGCTGGAAACAGCAGGTCTGACACTAGCTTGTTCTGTCCTCAGCAAGGGGGGCAAAAACTATGTGACAGGTTCCCTTTAAGATTGGTATCCAATCCTTCTTATCCATCATCATCCACCCATTTGCACCAAAGAATTGGCATAGGATGAGTACCTCTATACACAACACCCACACTACCTCAAAATACCCTAATAAACTCAAAATTTTGGCAGGACTGAATTCTCCAATGAAAAGGAAACATGTCCTGACACATATCAATGGATTCCACCCAGATATAGTATTCATACAAGAAACACACTGGCAACAAGGCAGAGAGACCACTATACTCTTAAAGCCCCTTGGATTCAAAAGATAATTCCAAGCTCCTATTCCACCAAGACTAGAGGCATGGCCATTCTGGTCAGCAATATCCTCAATTGTCAAATTCTAGAAGAACTAGCTGACCCTGAGGGCCATGTTCTCTATGTTTTGATTCTAACAGCACCACATATTCCCTATTAAACATTCACTCGCCCAATTCCCCAAACTCCAATTTTTTTTCAGCATCTATCAATTACTCATCAATAAAAACCCAAATTTAATCCTGGGAGGAGACTTTTCTGTTTTCCTGTTCTTTCCCCGCACCTTGAACACTCATCCAACTCATATCACGACTCAAGAGCTGGGTCAGTGTTGATAAAACTGATGCAACAGTTCTTTTTATCCGACCCATGGATACTTCAGCATACTATGGAGAGAGACTACACTTATTATTCTCACGTACGTGACACTTATTCCCGTATTGATTGCTTCCTGCTCTCCAATGCTCTATATAATTCTGTCTCAAAAGCCTCTATAAAATCCATTCTCATTGCAGACCATGCCACAGTACTTCTACATATCACCTTGGGTCCCCCCAGACCTTTCAGCAAACAATGGAGATTTCCATCTTATTTGTATGGTTCCATTGATTTTAAATGTAGACTGGAGCAAGTTCATAGATGACAATTTATCATCGAATGACAATCGCTCCCTTTTTGTGGCACACATCAAAGGCAGTTATGACCCCTCGAACAATGGACCCTCTATGGACTTTCCATGACCAGATATTGTACAAACTCAAAATCTTGCGAATCTTTACCAAGCCCGGCTCACAGCTTTTACTCTTCCCTTTTTCCCCTCCTCTCACCCCTCCCTTTCCCTTTCCCTTGAAATGTTGAAATGGTTTAACTGTTGAAAAAGTTGCAATAAATACAATTCAAAAAAAAAAGTTTGATTTTTGCAAGGTAGAAATGAAAAACCCAAAAAATTGCTTGGTCTTTGAGGCCATAATGGTCAGGTATTAAAGGGTAAAATTCGGCTAACCTAAACTTTGCTTTAGGTAAAATGAACGACAAATCCTGGAACTGCAGATTACTCTTGTATGCGGATTGAATTCAGCAGTCGTTTGGACCATGAACTCAATGTTTTACGCCTCAAACAACCCATTCAGCCTTGTGTGTGTGTGTAGCTTTATCAATTACTATGTCTGCTTATTCTGTTTCAGTGAATAGATGTGTAGTCTCTTTTGTCTAGCCCTCTGCATCACATGGAATGTGGGAGTGAGAGGGGAATGGTTTCCTTTTATCTAGTTTGCATTACTTTTTTATGTTTTATAGCATTTTATATAATAAATATAGTGCATTTAAAAACGCAAATGTTATTGTCTTTGACTATTTAATAGTTCTATTCGGCCTTTTTGTATGACATTTTAACAATCTTTTGACTGCTATGTAACAGATTTGATAAACTGTGTCTCATGACAATGACAAATGTGAAAAACAAATCCAACAAATATTGTATTATGAAGTTATTTTCATGTGCTTAAAGGGGTTGTCTCACTACAAGGATTGCTTTTTATGTTAAAGATCTTGCAAAAACAAGTCACTTTGCAATATATGTCCATTAACATTGTCCTACCTATTCCTAGATATCCCCTCTTGTATGGACTGCATCAGCTTATCAGGTCGCTATAGCTACAGACCTGTTTACTCTCTCCTGATAGGCTGCCAGCACTGGTCGCTATAGCTACAGACCTTGCTTCTACTGCAGCCTAGTAGAAACCAGTAAACACGCCCCTGAATTCAAAATTAATCCAAGAAAACAGGACTGAGGTAAGATGAATCGATGTAGTGAGACAACCCCTTTAAGCCCTGAGCAGGTGAGGTTCACTTAAGAGTGTGTACTGTAGATACCTCTATTAGTGCCTTTGCCTCAGATGCTACCCCTCCCAAAGTCGATGTAGTGAGACAACCCATTTAAGCCCTGAGCAGGTGAGGTTCACTTAAGAGTGTGTACTGTAGATACCTCTATTAGTGCCTTTGCCTCAGATGCTACCCCTCCCAAAGTGCTTGCCGCAGATGCTCCCCTTTCAGGCACTATTGTCCTCTAGAGCCAAGCATAGGCGTCACTACAACGGTTTTGCCATGAATGTATATCCGCTGCACAGGTCGCTCGCAAGTGGCAGCACCCACTTCCGTCCGTCTCCCCTATTCACTTCTATGGGAGTTCTGAATGTACACTTACTTGGCTATATTCGGAACTTCCATAGAAGTGGATGAGGAGGACAGTCATAAGCACCACCCTTCTTATTCTCCTGCATGGTCAGCTCGTAGCTAGCTGCGGGTTACCTGAGTAAAGTATATTCATTTGTGGTAAAAATCCCTTTAAGGGCCTTTGCCCATAGAATGGATATACTGCTGTTAGTGTAGCAGCAGTGTGTATTAGATTTTAAGGGGTTTTGCCACGATCTAGTGTTGACGTGGGATCCTCCAAAATGGGTATTTAATCACTTTTCTAAATATATGTAATCAAAAAAAGTGAAGCCCCTGAGAGCTACAGCCTGACTTACATACCCTTGGTTTCCTGAAAGTTTATATTAGACACGACCAGGAGCTGCTGCGCTTGCGATGTTTGCACTTCTTATCTGATGGCAGGGAACATGAACAAGCTTTGAAGGGACTGGGGAGAAAGATCCTGTGTTTTTTGTATAAAAAATCCACTGTTGTAATGTAATTCTCTGAGTAAACATGTAGATGCTCCCTGGCTCTCTGCTGACCCTCTCCCCGTGAGGGAATGAAAGAAGGCTGCCTGCTGAGCTTATCTTCTCTCCTGAGCAAATAAGAGGGAGAAATATAAAGCATATAGCTTTTGCACAATACAGTACTCCTCTGAGGATTAGCAAAACAATGTTTGCTCAACTACAGAGACTGAGTATCAGGAACGTGCATGGGAGGTGGAGTGATGACATCACAGAGGAGGTACTTATTTTTTTAAACACAGAAATACAACGTCCCTTTTTCAAGTCTCAAGAGAGGAGTATCAGCCTGTTAGGTAAGAAACTCACTTCTTGGCAAAACCACTTTAAGGAGGACCTGTGACATCTTGTGACATGTCTGTTAGTAAATACTTCTGTTGCTTGTGAAATAACAATTCCGGAGTATATTTTTTAGCAACTCCATGTCGTGTTGTTCCTCTGTTATTCTTCCTAGAAAATGATTATTGAATCTGTCAGCTGGGTGTTACCAATTGGGGGAGTGTTTCTGCACAGTCTGACATCTCCCAATCAGTGCTGGCAGACAATATGCAGGGACACAACCTTTTGAAAACCCAGCTGACTGATTCAGTAATACAGTTATAGAAGAATTATTGGAAACGGCACAACACAGAGTTATAAGAGAAGAGGCTCCAGAATTGTTATTTCACAGGGAACACAAGGATCTACTAAAACAGTCAGGTCAGGAGAGGTCACAGTTCCTTGTTATGAATTGTCATCCACACACTACAGAAAATTCCCAACAGCATCCACATGGATTTATATTGGGCAGCCTGGGAATTTCTGTTGCAAATATGTCCCGAATTCAAAATACATAGTAAATCAGTAATAAACGATTATTGTTGTGGATTTTGCTGCTGAAATACTGCAGATCTGCATCAAAATCTACAACTGAAGATGTGTGGGTTCACTTACGAAAATTATGTGGATTTGCAATTTTGGATACTCCTGTCCTGCTTGCAGGGACCCTGAAAGGACAAGGAAATTTATTAATTTTCTAAGATTTTTTTTTTTTTTTAAAACCGGGGTTAATTGAATATAAAAAAATAAAGTCCATATTCTACTGCAAAAATGTGTACACTTGCAATTGTGGGTAAAGCTCTTCAAACCATAGAAGTATGCCAATGATGGGCACATAATTGTATAGGATAGGATAAAAGTTGAACGTGATGGTAAAATGGTGAAAGGCCAAAAAGGATATTTACTATCCCAAGTTTTCATGTAAAGTGCAAAGAATTTGCTACACAAATTAAATACAGTTTGTTTGGTTTTGATTTATTTCTTAATAAACCTTTGTTGTGGTCAAAGTTTTTTTTCTTTCCTGAAATAGAGCTCCAAATCCCCTGTATACACTCTGGCGTTCACATAACATTCTGGCTGCTTCCAGCTGCCACCAAATGGCGTGTTCTAACTAGCTGCATACTGCTTATTCTCTTAAAGGGTATTCCCAATACAATGATTAGCTTTAAACATGTATGCAAAAGCAAATACAATTATTACCAAATACATTGCTGTTCTGCAGGGACATTGCCAGGATCCTAAAACATCTGGGGCACAGGCCCTTTGTGTTACATAGAGCTTACTAGGGCTTGGTTCACATACCATTTCTTTTTTATAGTACATGAACTGGGGTATACATTGTTATGGGTAAACAAAAGTACGTTCCTGTCACTAATTTTCACATATTCCATATAGATACATCCCATCAGCTCAGCAGCACACTGTATAATGGAAATCAGAACTGACAAATTTGCCTCTTCAAAAGCTCACATCTACAGTGGTGAAAATAAGTATTCCATACACTGGCGATTTTACAAGTTTTCCCACAAAGAACAAATAATGTAGAGGTTTGTAATTTTTATCAGAGGTACACTTCGACTGTGAGAGATAGAATCTAAAGAAAAATATAGAAAATCACATTGTATGATTTTTAAATAATTAATTTGCATGTTATTGCAAGAAATAAGTATTTGATCACCTACCAACCAACAATAATTCTGGCTCTGACAGACCTGTTACTTTTTCTTTAAGGAGCCCTCCTACTCTCCACTCATTACCTGTATTTATTGCTCCTGTTTGAACTCGTTACCTGTATAAAAGATACCTGTCCACACACTCAAACAATCACACTACAACTTTTCCACCATGACCAAGACCAAAGAGCTGTCTAAGGACACCAGGGACAATATTGTAGACCTGCACAAAGCTGGGATGGGCTACAGGACAATAGGCAAGCAGCTTGGTGAGAAGGCAACAACTGTTGGCGCAACTATTAGAGAATTGAAGAAATACGAGATGACTGTCAATCTTCCTCGGTCTGGGGCTCCAGGCAAGGTTTCGCCTCATTTGGGTAAGGATGATTTTGAGAAAGGTCAGGAATCAGCCCAGAACTACATGGGAGAACCTGATCAATAACCTGAATAGAGCTGGGACCACAGTCTAAAAGATTACCGTTAGTAAATCACTACAGTGTCATGGATTAAAATCCTGCAGGGCACGCAAGGTCCCCCTGCTCACGCCAACACATGTCTAGACCTATTTGTAGTTCACCAGTGACCATCTGGATGATCCAGAGGAGGTATGGGAGAAGGTCATGTGGTCATATGAGACCAACATAGAACTTTTTTAATCAACTCCACTCGCTGTACTTGGAGGAAGACAACCCCAAGACCATCGTATTCCTTTATACCCTGACATTGATAGAGATGTTACACCTGTGGTCACAGCTGTGCCCCCAACCAAAGTTAGTGTAGAGAAGCCATTCTCTATCCTGGAAATAAATCATACATCATACATGTCACCCTTAGTGATTAATGCTATCAAAGTTGGCCATAGACAAATGCATGTATAAACTCTAGGGATGCCATAGAGAAGGAATGCTGGCCTAAATCCTAAAGTGTCACCTTAAATACATTAGAGAGCCTCACCTAAGTAGGATTTTCATTATGTTTTAGCACTTTAAAAAAAACAAACGTAAAAACATTCTTTAAATCTCTTAAATTTGCGCCATTTTCTGCAACCAAAATCTTCTTTGTTTTTTCACCTGTGTACCCGAATGTTATTGGCGGGTGTCGGTTATAATTAACAGCCGGCACCCACCACCTGTGGAGCACACTCAGATTGTGGGCCTGCTCCATATCTCCTTTCCATCACATTGACCTATACTCATGTTAATAAAGGGTTCAAATAAATCAGTCCTGTGAACATGGACAAATTATTTTACTATGTGTCTTTCCATAGAGCAGAATCTGCCACTCCTCACATAGCAGAGTCCAAAGGTGGAACAATCTTCCTGCCCTGACACTTTCAATTTCTTCTATGAAATGAGTAAAGCCTTTTTAGTCAGCTGTCACTTGGCCAACATAGTAAATTTTTAAGGTGCATTATCCCTGTACTGTGACATCACTGTGCACAAACTAGAAAAATGGAGAATCCAGCACTTCTTTAAAAAAATCTGTTTTATTGTGAACATATTAAAAATGCTGAATAACGGTGTATAAAAACACAAACATGCTGACCACAGAGGAAAGCTGATGCGTTTCAGGCTGATTTGCCCTTAGCATTGTCTCAGTGCTGTAACCTTACTGAATACATTGTTATAATACTATGACACCATTGGATGTGCTATTCCTGTACTGTGAGAGTGCTATGTACCCTATCCTGCTATTATGGCATTATTGTATACACTGCTGCTTCATTGTGACTTCACTATACTCAGTGTTCTTGTATTTTGATCAATGCTGCCTGTATCCTACAACCGCTGGAGGGTGTGTAGGGGAAAATCCGTAGAGCAAACAGAACGATCCAGGTGGTCCCACAGATGCTTATTTGGGTTTAAAGGGAATCTGTCGCCAATTTTTTTTTCTTACTTATTAAATCAAGACCCTGATCCAAATTCTTTTCCTCTCAGTTGTTTTTATTTCCTGATTGTAGATTTCTCTATTCGGCCGTCTATATATGATTGTGGGGAAGACATTCTTGCTTGCACTGCTTTAACAGCAGTCAGAGAGATACTTTACAGCAGCTTCATGCACATAGGATTCTTAAGACAGATTCTGTCCCATAGACGTCTATAGGAGAGTTTTCACTGTGAAGGGAGGGGAGAGGGGGAGCTGTGACATCTCCTCTTGTGACTGGTGGATTCTGTGTTATCTGTACACAATGGTGTCTCCTTTCAGCTTGACCCTGCTTTTACTGATAATGAGCACACTGCTGAAAAGCTCTCTAAACAGAACAGGAAGTGTCAGACGATTATTAGGCCTAGTGACCAAAGTGAAAACTGCAGGACTTAGGAATTAAAAAAAAAATACTAAACGTGATATGGAAAATTAAAAAAAATAACCAAAAATTCCTAGAAAATGTGTTTAACATAAAAATGACACATTCCCTTTAAGTCTGGGAAATTGGGGGGCCCAAATAGTACTTGGAACTCTTGGTCATGTTGACATTTCTAGTCGTTTGACATGTTGCATTGTCTTGCTGGAATATTCAATTTTCCCCAAAGGAAGATCAGCATGAATGGGTGTATGGGATCTGCAAGGATGGATTCATACCCAAATCGGTTAGTAATGCCTTCCACAAAAATGAGCAGGCCCAGAGAATGCCAGGATTATATTCCCCAGGCCATAACCCCGCCACAACCAACTTGTGTTCTTTCAGCAATGGTTGCAGGCAGGGGTGTAAGAAGAGAGGCCTGTGCCCCATAGCAAACTTTTGTATTGAGCTTCCCCACTGCCAGCCCCACACCCGACCATGGCCAAATATTGGTACATGATAGAAAGAGTCATGCAGTTACTAGATAATACAAGGAGCAAATACTTCACCATACATATCACCATCATGCTGCTATCTAATAAGCCCCACTATACTAAGACCAACCTTACCAATAGCGCTACTGCATAAGGAGGGGATTATACCACCACAATATGACCACAAATTACCACTGCATAGGGACTGAATAATACCACTACACTTTTACTAAATAAGCATACAAAAACTAATATTACTGCCATAAAGTGACCATATAGTGGTATATACTAGTGTACACAGGTGCTCTCCAGACATATAAGTGCAGTTACATCAAGGGACTCACAGATGACGTCTTCTCACTTTGCTTTTTCTTCTTCATCCAGTCCAGACCACCATGACGACTTCTCCCGGCCACCACTCATCCCTGCAGAATTTGCAAACAAATATCTTAGAATCCTCACTTTTCCAGCACCTCCCTCACTGTTCCCTTAACTCTATACAAACTTCCCATGGGTGGGAGAGCAGGGACAAGCCATAGCTTAGAGACACAGTTTCCTATTGGGGTGGGAGGGAACAGAGGACTAACTCCCTGGGGATTGTACTACAACTATTGCCTGTACCCCTCAGAATCATATTGTCGTTCCGAATTCCTTCATTTGCACCACAGAAGATCAGCTGCAGTCATGATCTTCAGAGGCTGCAGGAGATGGAGTTTGGTACTGTAATGCGTTCTGTAGCGTTTCTGTTTTTCTACAGATTTTCCACTTGGGCCATGATGAATTTATTGGACGCTTGCCCTCGATCCCCGGGCCATGCCTCTAAATGCTCTGAACAGAGAGCCTGGGCGTTCTGAGGCAGGATACGCCGGCCTAGCCCTCTGTCGCACAGAGCCCCTAGCAGCCACTGCGGCTACTACGGCGGTAGTTCCGGCACTGGTTGCAGGGTGTTTATTCGCTGATGGTTCTCACCTGACATGCAAATATCCATCTGTTTGATTAAACAGAAAATGTGAAAATTGGAGAAAGCAACTCTGTTCCAATCAGTGATGGTCCAATTCTGATACTGCCATGAAAACTGAAGCCTTTTCTGCTGCTGAATCTTTGTTAGCGCAGATGTAGTGACCCTCTGTCTGCTTCAGACCCCCATATGTAGTAGGATTCACTGATCTGTTTTTTTAGATACACATCAGCTGCCTACTTGCTACACTTTGGCAGTTTCTCCTCTGTCGTATGTCATTCCGACCACAGAAACCTTCGTAGCTGATGTTTACACCACAATGACATGTTTTCAAGTTGGTTACCGTATATACTCGAGTATAAGCCGACCCGAGTATAAGCTGAGGCGCCTACTTTTGCCACAAAAAACTGGGAAAACTTATTGACTCGAGTATAAGCCTAGGGTGGAAAATGCAGCGGCCACTGGTAAATTTAAAAAATAAAAATGGATACCAATAAAATTACATAGATAGGTATAGGCAGTTTAATGTCCCCCATAGGCAGTTTAATGTCCTATAGTCAGGTTATCGGGTTATAGGCAGGTATATGTCCCCCACAGGCAGGTATAGGCAGTTATATATCCCCCATAGGCAGGTATAGGTCCCCCATAGGCAGGTTATAGGCAGGCATATGTTCCCATAGGCAGGTTATTGGAAGGTATATGTCCCCATAAGCAGGTATATGACCCTCATAGGCAGGTTATAGGCAGATATATGTCTGTTATAGGCAGGTATATGTCCCTATAGGCAGGTAAATGTCCCCATAGCCATGTATAGGCAGGTATATGTCCCCATAGGCCGGTAATAGGCAGGTGTATGTCCCCATAGGCAGGTAATAGGCAAGTTATAGGCAGGTACATGTCCCTATAGGCAGGTATATGTCCATATATGCACGTATATGTCCCCATAGGCAGGTAAGTATCTCTTATTGGCAGGGTTTAAAAGAAAAACACAAGCACTTTCCTCACTCCCTCGTTGCTCTGACTCCCGGGCGCTCTGTCTTCTGGCACAGGGAGCGTGATGTCATCAGGCCACGCAGGCAGCGCGATGGCATAGCACACAGCCTGTGCCGGATACTCCGGACAGCCGCAAGTCTATGGCCATCTGGGCAGGGAGTGCTCGCTCTCTGCTCCGCAGAGGTATCTTCACCTGTATGCGCTCCCAGAGGAGTCGCATAAAGGTGAAGAGATCGCCGACAGCGCCCGGGCCATAGTGGTGTCCAGACGCTGTTGGCTTACTTGGGATTCTGCTATATTCGCTCCCAGAGGAGTCGCATGTAGCAGAAGTGTGCCAGAGACAGTGACTCTAGTATAAGCCGAGGAGGGATTTTTCAGCACAATTTTTGTGCTGAAAAACTCAGCTTATACTCGAGTATATATACGGTATTCACAATGGTGCCTTTTGTCTGTCCATGTTACGCTTTTACCACAACTGCACATGGACAGTTCACAAACTGCGCAGATTCAGAAATACTGGTTTAGTTTTCAGCCTTTATGGCAGATTCTGTAAAACATGATGGAAAAGATTGCACAGCGCTATTCTCTCGATTAAAATGAGGGTCTGCATGATGGAAATCCAACAGACCCCATTGTAATGTAACATGTGACAGATCCAGTGCTACCTCTGCGACAAAGGCTCCAAATTGAACCTCAGATGCAGATGTGAACTAGGCCTAATAATCAGTTTTTTAGCTGCTTCGCAGTTATCAGTTACTTTGACATCAGTTTACAATTAGTTTGTCTTTGTCTTTAAGCAGTTTAAACGGATGTCCTTTTTTTTAGGTCTCATATTTCTGCAGAAATTAAAAAAGGATCCTTTAAACAGACAGAAAAACTGATTCAAAAGATGACCATCTGTTTATATCCGTTTCTCAATGTGAAAAACAAACGGAATGCGCCTTTTTGACAGAAATTTTTCTTTTTTTCAGAAACAGTAGCGCAGTAGCTTTCACTATTTTCACCATTAAAAAAAACAGATTTCTGATGGAATTATTTAGTGTCTCATAATGGAAAGGAACGACGCAAGTGTAAGTCCACTGTATTCATTAGGCAACATATTTACTTTGCTTTACAGTGATCAGCATATTTCTATGACAGATCCTCAGTAAATATTTGAACTTTCAGAATATGTGGGATGCTGAGCAACATAAACTAAGCAATATGGAAAAAATAGTAAAATTGGTTTGTGTGTACAGACCATACACTCACCGGCCACTTTATTAGGTACACCTGTCCAACTGCTCGTTAACACTTAATTTCTAATCAGCCAATCACATGGTGTACCTAATAAAGTGGCCGGTGAGTGTATATAGACTGACACGGTATTTACACCAGTATTCTACAATTTTCTGCTTTGAGACCTCATTCACACATTAATATTTAGTTCAGTATTTTGCAGAGCTAATTAAAAGCCAAAACCAGAACTGCTTCCAAAAGATAGAAGCAGTACAAATCTTTCCATTATACTTTTTGTTAGTTATGCTCCATTTCTGGTTTAGAATAAGAAATACTGATCAAAATATGTAAATGGGAAATAAACGTAATTAGGGCATATTCACAGTTTCACCTAATTTTTGCAAAATATACCTAAAACCATGATGTGACCACAATGTGTGAATATACATTTGTAACTGGATTTAAAGGGATATTCATATCAAAGCAACTGCTGCTGGAAGGGCCAATTACTGTAATATAAGCAATTTTCAAAATGCATGTTGTTAAAAAAATTTATTCTTTACCTAATACAGGCCTTGTTTGCACCTTCAGTTTGCTCTCCTGTCTCTTTGGTTACCAATCACCACTGTGTGCTTTGAGTGGTGGCCTGTAATGCAGCAGTGCTGTGACGTTGCCTGTGGCCGGAATAGTGAAGACATGCATTTTCCATATTTTGTACTCCTATCTCTCTCCGGCCCGGCTAGGCCTCAAGAACTTATTCTCAGACAGTCTTTGATAACACTGCATTACCGGCTACCATATATTATACCACGCAAGACCATAATCCTGGTCTACAGATTAATCTCCAGCTATCACTATGTTTGAGACAAAAGCGGAATTCATCACTGAAGAGGGTAGACCTCATCCATTGCCGTCTTGCTGTGCACCATTAGCCTTTGAGAGCGGTGTCGTGAGATCAATGGAACTTCTGTAACTGGACAGCTGACTCATAGCCCAATGTCATGCAAACTCCTACTGATGGTTTGTGTTGACTCTGTTTGTCGCCCTAGGCTTGAGATGTGACTTCCAATTTCACTTCTTGATCTGAATGGATCACTATTCACCATTCTTCCAATTAGATGGTCCATCCCTGCAGAGGTTCACCTCCGTGCACCTTCAACTGTTATTCCAGTTTCTCATCTATGTGGGGAAATTATTCCAGCTGGAGTCCATGTAGGTGTTGTTGATAAAAACACTTTATTTTTCGTACAAGTAAAAGCGTGTGAAAATATTCAAAAGATACTGCAAATGACGCTAACGCGTTTCGGAAAAAGTTTCCTTAATCGTAGCATGTTACATGCAGTCTGCAACTCCATTTTATAGGCAAATGTTCAATCACGTGAACAGGAAGCAGCAGGGAATTAACCCCATGCTTCCCAAATGATGAACAAGCGATAAAATCTCTCGTCATTAAAAACAAAAAATCATAGCAGTAAACATTAATACTGATAATACACATCATGCCTCTTGTTTAGACCTTCCGGATAACGTGATTTTAAACGATAAATCCACCATGTTTCACGATTCAATAATTTTTTACGATGGTCACCTCCCCTAATGGGTCTAAACACCCTTTCTATACCGGAAAAAATGAATCCTGATGTATCCCCCTCATGTGTCTCTATAAAATGTTTAGACGCCATTGAGATGCCAGTTGTCAAGGGTTTACGTATGTCTGATAAATGTCGTCGGATACGGATCTTTAATGCGGTTGACGTACTGCCTACATATTGAATGTTGTAGTGAGTGCACATGATCATGTATATTACAAACTTCGTGTTGCAATTTATATATGTCATGATATTAAATATGTCATTACTCACCGCAGACAAAATAGTTTTGGTCATTCGCATGTAATTACATGATATGCAGCATGAATGCCCACATTTGTAAGATCCCTTTTGCGTTAGCCAGCAAGGAGTGTTAGATGTTTGTTCTGATGTATATAGGCTGGGGGACAACAATGTACCTAAAGATCTACCTTTTTTTTTTCAACGTATTAAATTACATTTTACAAAAGTAGTCACCACATATAAGGTTGTGTTTAGAGAACCGGTAAATTCTTCTTAATTATGGAAACAATCGCCTTGTACTGTGGACTATACTGTGTGGAAAATACCAGCTTGTTGTCATCGTGGATGTTACCTTTGTTTTTATTTTTAGATGCATATATCAAATTCTCTCGTGATATATTAGCCATTCTACTCTTAGCCCTATCAATACTCCAACGAGGATAACCCCGATCTCTCAGTCTATCACAAACTTCTTTTTCATATTTCTGATATTCAGTATCCACTGAACAGTATCGTTTTATTCTGGTCAGCTCGCCTATCGGAAGATTCTTGATGACATGTGATGGATGGCATGATTTAGCTTGTAAAATGGAGTTTTTTGCTGTAGGCTTGCGATAAGGTAGAGTATCCACTCCACCCCGGGAGTTACCCCGGATAGTAACATCCAAAAAATTGATCTGACTTTCATGCCATTCAAATGTGAATTGTAAATTCATATCATTCCGATTGACATACTGTCCAAACTCACTGGCCTCTGACTCCGTACCCCACCACACCAGGAGGAGGTCGTCTATGTAACGACCGTACCACCTGATGTGGGGGAAGTAGGGACAGCCTGTAGAAAAGAGGAACTTTTCCTCCCATGCTGACATAAAAATATTCGCCAGTGAGGGGGAAAATTTAGCCCCCATTGATGAGCCTCTACACTGTAAATAGAATTCCCTATCAAAGGGAAAGTAGTTGTGTTTCAATAGAAAATCTACCGACATAACTACAAACTCGTTCAATTCTCTAGTGTGTGGACTGAAGCGTGTTAAATGTGACTCTAAACATGTCAATGCCTGATCATGTGGTATGGACGGGTATAACCCCACTACATCACATAGAATCCACGAGGAATTTCCATCCCATGGAACTTGAGTCATGATGGCAATCCAACTTTTCGAATCTTTAATTAAACCTGGAAGATTAGAAACCAACGGTTGTAGTGTGTTGTCTAACCAAGCCCCTAACGGTTCCCCTAGCGAACCGTTGCCAGCCACAATAGGCCTAAGTGGAGGGGGAAATGTATTTTTATGTACTTTTGGGAATGAATGGAATATAGGAGTGACTGGGCACTCAACAAATAATTTCTCAGCTAATGATGTTGTAATAGCACCCATAGTTACACCTTCTTGTAACAATTTCTGTAACTTGTTTTTGAACAGATTTGTAGGATCAGAGGACAGAGGGCGATAAGTGTTAACATCTTGTAATAGCGTAAGATTTAGCTTGCGGTATAATCCTGCGTTAAGTATAACAATTGCGCCCCCTTTATCTGCTAATCAGTAGATCTGTATTTTTCTGCAATTTTAGTATAGCTCTTTGTTCAGACTTGGATATGTTTGTTCTAATAGGAGAAGTTTTGACTTTTTCCTGTAATAACAGGAGATCATGTTCTACATTTTCTTGGAATAAATCAAGACCTGCCGGATAGGAGTTAATAGGGTAAAAATTGATCTTTTTTATAGTTCTAGTGGGATAGGAAGTTGGTTCAGATGACATACTCTCACTCTGTAAACTCCGTAGCATGACCACATTACATGTATCCTGAAAAGATGAATAAAAATTATCTACATTGTCTAACACTTCTATTATGATTATCAGCGGTTTCAATATTTGAAAAATGATTTTTTAATGTAATGTTACGTGCAAACCTATTGACGTCAAGAATAGAGATGGGCGAATTGATTCTAATGAAGTGGAATTCGTTTAGAATTTCAGGAAAACTTCGATTCTGAACGAAGTAGAAGTTTGGGGTACTTCGCGTGAACGAAGTGTGCTTTTGATTGATAAAATGGCTGCGAGCACATGGCGCTACATGGGGCAAAGCACTCTGGGAGGAAGAAGGGCATAGCCTGCATGACATGTGCAGAGATGTAAGCCAATCAGAGACCCGGCGGGATTCTGTGACGTCACCCGCACTATATAAGTCCGGGCGTGACGCTGGGAGCTCATACCACTCTCACCGTACTGATTAGGGAAGGTGCTGCCATGGCTGCTAATGATATCTCTTACTAAAGAAGTGATTTTTATACAGCGATTTTTGGGGGGTGTCACAGCTTGTCTCAGAGACTGCTTCTCTTAACGTTCTAATTCTGATTTTGTGGGGTATTGGATCTGAAGTCCAGTGTGCGTCCAGTGCAGCTGCATATACATTTTAATGCTATCTGCTCACAGCACATTGAATATCCAAGGGTTATCTAAGCCTGTTCCTGTTGTATTCATTTAAAGAAACAGCGTTTTTACAATCCAAATACCACTTCATTTTTGGTTGCTCAATTCTTTTGCGCAATTTACATTCTGGGGTTAATTAAGCGTTGTTTTGCTGTTGTGGTGACTAAAAGAAACCGTCTTTTTCACCGCCAAAAAGGACATTTTTCCTGTAGCATAATTCATAACCGAAGGTTAATTACAAGTTTTTCTCTTGGTGTGTACCGTAAAATACACGCCATTGTAACACGCTACAAAGCTGGTAGTTTTTGGTTGCTCAATTCTTTTGCGCAATTTACATCCAGGGGTTAATTAAGCATTGTTGTGCTGTTGTGGTGACTAAAGTAAACCGTCTTTTTCACCGCCAAAAAGGACATTTTTCATGTAGCATAATTCATAACCGAAGGTTAATTACAAGTTTTTCTCTTGCTGTGTACCATAAAATACACGCCATTGTAACACGCTACAAAGCTGGTAGTTTTTGGTTGCTCAATTATTTTGCGCAATTTACATCCAGGGGTTAATTAAGCGTTGTTTTGCTGTTGTGGTGACTAAAAGAAACCGTCTTTTTCACCGCCAAAAAATTAATTTTTCATGTAACATAATTCATAATGTACATTCAAAACATCCAATAAAGGAAAGAAAGTGTATCTCACCAAGTCTTCTCCTTGCAGAAACAAACGTCCGTCTCCAATGTCCAATGTGTATCCGCACCTGTTAATCTCAGTACTGGCATTCACCTTGCTCAGCTCGGATCTAGGTCTCCCGGCATTGAGACCACAAACACACTTGTAAACAATGGCAAAAGGAATCCAGCGGTAGCATGCACAAAAAGGTGCTTATTTATTCATTATTTCAAAGTGGCTAAGGTCCAAAAGACATGTTAAAATCCAACGCGTTTCGGGCTCTGCGTTAATGGAACTTGTTCACGGTCACAACCATTCTATGATGTTTACTACATTTTATACTAAAACCAAAGTGGGAGGATCCGTAGAACATTGTCTACGTCATTTCCTCTAATTACTAAACACAGTGTCACGTTTTAAAAGTCTTTATGGGGTGGTGGAAGCACCAGGCCATTTTTGATGTACATAACCCCTTCAGTGAGAGTGTGGTCTGGTATGGGCGTTACATTGATGACCTCCTGTTAGTTTGGTGGGGAGATGTGACGTCCATACCAGACTTCACTCAGTATGTCAACAATAATTCAATAACAACAACTCAATAACAATAACTCAATAACAATAACAACAGAACTCATCATCTTTCCACCATCCAACTCTACCCCTGCCCCTGATCTCTCTATTACAGTCAACGTCTCTACACTCTCACCGGTCCCGCAAGTCCGCTGCCTTGGGGTAATCCTAGACTCTGCTCTATCTTTCAAACCACACATCCAAACCCTCACCTCTGCCTGCCGCCTCCACCTGAAAAACATCTCTCGCATCCGCTCATTCCTCAACTACGACACTACAAAAAATGCTTGTCCATGCCCTTGTCATCTCCCGCCTAGACTACTGCAACATCCTTCTCAGTGGCCTCCCAGCTAGCACCCTCGCTCCCCTCCAATCCATCCTTAACTCTGCTGCCCGTCTTATCCACCTCTCTCCTCGTTACTCCTCTGCCTCTCCCCTCTGCCAATCCCTTCACTGGCTTCCCATTGCCCAGCGAATTCATTTCAAGCTACTAAGCATTACCTACAAGGCTCTCCATGACCTCTCCCCTCCATACATCTCTGCCCTAATTTCCAAATATCTCCCCTCACGCACTCTCCGCTCCTCACAGGGCCTTCTCCTCTGCTCTCCCCTTATCAACTCCTCACACAACCGTCTCCAAGACTTCTCCCGTGCTTCACCCACACTCTGGAACTCACTGCCCCAACACATCAGACTCTCCTCCACTTTCACGAGCTTCAAAAGCAGCCTGAAAACCCATTTTTTCAGGTTTGCCTATAACCTTCACTAATCTTGTCACTACTTCCTCCACAGACATGTCTGCCCCTCACCTCCTGTCTCTTTCCCCCTCCTTGTAGATTGTAAGCCCTCGCGGGTAGGGTCCTCTCTCCCTCTGTCGTGCCAATTGTCATTATCCCTTATCACTGTACTCGTTTGACTTATGTAATGTATGTAACCCCCTCGAATGTACAGCGCCCTGGAATCAATGGCGCTTTAAAATAAATAATAATAATAATACCTGCAATTTGCGGTTTACACATGTGGTTAACTCAGCAGCCATAACCTTCCTGGATGTTAGTCTAACAAGTGATATTGAGAAACAGAAAGTGGAAACCACTATCTTTAGGAAACCCACAGATGGTAACACATTACTAAGAGCAGACAGTTGCCATCCATCACACACAATAAATGCTATACCATTAGGTGAATATAATAGGGCGAGAAGAGCGTGTTCAGATAATCAGGAGTACAATAAACAGATAGAAATTATAGATCAGAGGTTAAAAGATAGAGGATATACTAATAGACACATAATACCAGCTAAGAGAAAAATGATGGAGAAAACACAAAATATGCTTTTAAAAAAATCCAAAAAGGAGACAGAGAGAAAAAAGATAGTATACTCCACCTCTTAGGCCTCGTTCACACGGCTTATTTGGGCACGGATTGGCGCCGTAGTCCGCGCCGGATTTGCACTGCAGTACGGCGCCAATCCGTCCCTGTCATTACGGTAATCCACTGCGCTCATAGAGAACAGTGGATTCCGTCGCTCCTCCCCGCTCGGCGAATCCGCCGCGGGGGGAGAAAGTGACATGCACATTATTTACGGCGCATACACGCCGTAAAAAATGCATTGTCTATGGGGCCGGGAGCGGTGCCCCCGCCGCGCTCCGGCCCCGCACCCGTCCCGCCCCTTATTCACGGCGGATTTGTGAGCTCAATACGGCTCACAAATCCGTCGGGAATAAGCCGTGTGAACACGGCCTTATAGTCAAGAATACAATTTAATAAGAAAAATATTCTTCAGAAACATTAATATCTTGAGACAAGACTCAATACTAGCTGACATCATAGATGAGGGTGTAGACATGGGGGCAAAAAGGAGTAAAACGATAGGAGACAATGTCTCTACAAGTGACTTCTGTAGTAAACAAACAGGTGACACATGGTTGACAATCAAGGGTTTCCACAAGTGTGGCAAAAAGACGTGCAGGATATGTAAATATACGTTGAAAGTTGATGCGTTTAAGGGAATGATAAGAAGAAACAAACGATATAAAATTAATACATTCATTAACTGTGAGACAGATCATCTTGTTTACATTATACATTGCACGAGTTGTGACAAAATTTATGTGGGTAGCAGCATAAGAAAGATGAAGGTTAGGATATCAGAACATTTGGCAGATATCAAAAAAGATAGTAGTACTCACTCAGGAGCTGCGAGGCACTTTGCTGAGATACATGCAGGTTCTACAGACACGTTCTCCTGTTATGGAATAGAAAAGGTGCAGAAACCTAAGCACGCAGGGGATTGGGAACACACAGTACGTTTGAGAGAGGCGTACTGGATATGCGAGCTTGAATCCAGAGCACCTAAGGGTTTAAACTATAGGAATGACCTGCTGTATATTTTGAAATAGGTTAATTGCATGTACATATAAAAATGTTTGATGTAATTGAAGAGCAATTTAAAACGTGACACTGTGTTTACTAATTAGAGGAAATTACGTAGACAATGTTCTACGGATCCTCCCACTTTGGTTTTAGTATAAAATGTAGTAAACATCATAGAATGGTTGTGACCGCGAACAAGGGCCATTAACACAGAGCCCGAAACGCGTTGGATTTTAACATGTGTTTTGTACCTTAGCCACTTTGAAATAAGGAATAAATAACCACCTTTTTTGCATGCTACCCCTGGATTCCTTTTGCCTTTGTTTACAAACATAATTCATAACTGAAGGTTAATTACAAGTTTGTCTCTTGTGTACCGTAAAATACACGCCATTGTAACACGCTACAAAGCTGGTAGTTTTTGGTTGCTCAATTCTTTTGCGCAATTTACATCCAGGGGTTAATTAAGCGTTGTTCTGCTGTTGTGGTCACTAAAAGAAACCGTCTTTTTCACCGCCAAAAAAGACATTTTGCCTGTAGCATAATTCATAACCGAAGGTTAATTACAAGTTTTTTTTGTTGTTGTGTACCGTAAAATACACGCCATTTTAACACGCTACAAAGCTGGTAATTTTTGGTTGCTCAATTCTTTTGCGCAATTTACATCCAGGGGTTAATTAAGCGTTGTTCTGCCGTTGTGGTCACTAAAAGAAATGTTCTTTTTCACCGCCAAAAAAGACATTTTACCTGTAGCATAATTCATAACCGAAGGTTAATTACAAGTTTTTTTGTTGTTGTGTACCGTAAAATACACGCCATTTTAACACGCTACAAAGCTGGTAATTTTTGGTTGCTCAATTCTTTTGCGCAATTTACATCCAAGGGTTAACTAAGTATTTTTCTGCAGTTGTACTTAGTAAAAGAAACGTTCTTTTTCACCGCCAAAGAAGAAATTTTGCCTGTAGCATAATTCATATCTGAAGGTTAATTAAGCCTGTTTGTGCTTTTATATTCAGTAAAATACACAGTGTTTTTAAACGGCACATACAAGTAAATTTTTCCTGGCCATTTGTGGAGCGCAATTTATATCCAAGAGTTACCCAAGCTTGTTACTGGGTTCATTTGGAGTCAAATACAGGGTGTGTATTTATCATATGCAGATATCTTCATCAAACAGTGTCTGTACATTTTAGAACAAACAGTATGTCAGACAGAGAGGTGGCAGGCTCTTCACCTGTGAGTGGCAGTGGCACAAACATTCCTGGAGCAGGCCCAGGTCGCAGCACAGCAAGGGGACGTCGCAGCAGGGGTCACTCGGTGAGGCCACAACTGCCGCTGTCATCTAGCGGCCGTGTGTTGTTCAGCAACCCAATGGTTCTTGATTGGTTGACTAGGTCATCCACTTCCTTCCAGATGACAAAAGTCGGTGGGAACGTCAGACACAACCCGTAGTTGGCATTGCCCGAGAGCGGATCAGCGGCCCTCGCCTGTCCTCAACCCGCCTCTGTCCTATCCGGTTCCCTCAGCCAGAGATCTACTATGTGGTCTGGGCTCAGCGCCACTATATAGAGAGGATGAACAATTGGAGGAGGGCAGTCAGCAGCTACTTGGCAGCGAAGAAATGGGGCCAATATCCCCTGCTTCTTGCAGTAGGCGGCAAAGTATAGATGTGGAGAGTGGCTTGGGAGGTCATGTTGTGAGGGGTCAGCCTCTGCATACCAAGACTGGTGATGAGGACAGCAGTGACGATGAAACACTTTTCGATGATGATGTAGCCGACCGCACTTGGGAGCCGGTTGAAGCAAGGGCTTCATCATCGTCAGGAGAAGAGGGCGTCAGCTTGCGCGTCAGGCCGCGGCGCAGCCAGCCAGTGGGTGGTGTGGCCGTGGGTCAGCCGGGGAGCAGCGGTGTGAGGTCGGGAGCCAAGCGGCCACGGGGTAGAGATCCCGCTTCGCAGGTCCAAAAAAGTAGTGGCACAGGGGCTCAGCGTGCCAGCGGCGGCAGTAGTCACTCAGTGCGGAGCGTTGGCGGTAAAATCAGCTACTCGGCAGTGTGGCAGTTCTTTGCTAAGACACCGGAGGAGCCGAATATGGGTATATGTAGAATCTGTGGGCAGAAAATGAAGCGTGGCCAGGGAGCTAACGTTGGCACCACGGCCCTGCGTCAACATATGCAGCATCACCATCCGGTGGCCTGGGAGAAACGTGTCTCAGATGTGGTGGTCCATCCTGCCGCCGCAGCAACAGCAACAGCAGCGCCCAGTTGCCACGCATGCCATTGCAGCCAGTCAAGGCTCCACCACCTCTGCAGAAGGTTGCTGTTTCTTTTTGCCATCATCTCCTGGTCCAGATGCTCCTGCTCCTCGCTACTCATGGCGCCAGCAGTCGTTCAGCTAGGCGATTGCAAAGAGACAACAGTATGCGTCCAACCATCCTAAAGTGCAGAAGCTGACCGTGCTCCTGTCCAAGTTGTTGGTACTGTAGTCCCTCCCTTTCCAAATGGTGAACTCTGCACCGTTCAGAGAACTAATGGCTTGTGCCGAGCCGAGATGGAGAGTTCCAAGCCGTAATTTAATTTCCAAAAAGGCAGTACCAGCACTTCATAAATATGTAGAACAGAAGGTGGGCCAGTCCTTGAGCTTATCGGTTTGTTCCAAGGTGCACGGCAGCGTGGACGTCTGGAGCTGTAACTACGGTCAGGGCCAGTACATGTCCTTTACGGCCCACTGGGTGAATGTGCTTCCAGCCCAAGCACACCAACAACTTTGACAGGAGACGCCGCTTTCTCCTCCACGTTGTCAAATTGCGGCTCCTGCGCCAATGTCCGCCTCCTCCTACACCACCACCACCATCATTTCAGCCTCCACAAGTACTGCTCCATCATACCACATGTGTAGGGCTCAGCAGTGTCACGCAGTTCTACACCTGGCTTGCCTCGGCGAACGAATTCACACAGGGGAGGAACGGCTCCGTGTCACGCAGAATCGATGTGTGGCTTTCTCCGCGCCAACTGCAAATTGGAACTATGGTGACGGACAATGGGAGTAACATGGTGTCCGCGCTGCACCAAGTAGAGATGGTCCATGCGCCCTGCATGGCACGTGTTCAATCTGGTTGTGAAAAGGTTCCTGAAGTCTTCCACCGATCTTCAGAAGATTCTGAAAATGGCCAGGAAACTGTGCATGCACTTCATCCATTCCTACAAAGCCAGGAACACCCTCCACGAGTTGCAGCGGCAGAACGGCCTTCCCCAACACACTCTGATATGCGATGTTTCCAACCATTGGAATTCCAGCCTGCACATGTTGGACGACTGTATGAACAGAGAAAGGACATTAACTATTTTTTGATGATCCAGGCGGACAGGAGTACTCCCCTGTGTAACTTTGATGTCAGCCAGTGGCAGCTCATGCGTGACACCTACCGTTTGTTGAGGCCATTCGAGGAGGCGACGTTATTTGTCAGTCGCCAGGACTACGGGATGAATAACGTCATTCCACTGCTTCATGTCCTGGAACAGATGCTGAAAAATCTGTCTGGGCAGGGGACTGGAGACGTGGCGACTACATCTCGCGGCCACATGAGTCCGGTGGGGACTGAAATGGAGGAGGAGGAGGAGGACATTGGAGCAGAAGCATTGTCTGGTGAAATGAGTGGATTTTCTACCCAGGTGACAAGAGAGGAGGAGCAGGAGCAGCTGGAGGAGGTAGATGGAGATGAGGAAGACGAGGCAGATGACCCGCAAGCACCGTGGCAGTATACAGTGGAGATGGAGGCAGGGAGCCCCTCGGAGTCACTTGTGCAGATGGCCCGCAGCATGCTGATTTGCCTGGCTAGTGACAGCCGAGTAGTCAGCATCCGGCAGAGGGATGACTTCTGGCTCTCCACCCTATTGGACCCTCGCTACCGGTCCAAAATGGGAGCCTTTTTCCCAGCTGCTGAGAGGGAGGACAAACTCAAATACTATAGGGAAATCCTCCGTAGTCAGTTGGCCGCTGCCTATGTGCGGCATCGTCCCTCCTCTGACAGGTCTGACCGGGGGGTTCTTCAGCGCTCACGTACTACTGCCGCGGCTGCTGGGGGGAGGTGGAGGTGTGGGGGGTAGGAGCAGGACCAGCTCCATCAGCAGCAACCTAAGTCTGGAGTCACTGATGAGCAGCTTCCTTCACCCGCCTAGTGAGGAGGGTAGTCGCCAGCAGCAGCAGCAGGACCTGGAGCAGTCCCTGAACCTGAGCCTACTTGGACAGCACTCTGCCACCCCAGTTAGAAGATCCGCTGGACTACTGGGCAGCCAAACTGGATGTGTGTCCGCAACTTGCCGAGTTTGCAGTGGAGAAGCTGTCCTGCCCGGCCAGTAGTGGGACATCAGAGCGGGTGTTCAGTGCGGCGGGGGCCATCGTTACCCCAAGGAGAACCCACTTGTCCACGGGAAATGTGGAACGACTGACCTTTGTCAAGATTAATCAGGCGTGGATCGGCCAGGATTTCCACACACCAATGCCTAAGGCGTCAGACTACATCAGCCATGACGCCTCACCCAAACTGTGAGAAATGAGTCTGGGTTCAAACTACCTGCCTTTGCCACTATTCTGATGCCGCCACCCGCCTGATGCCACACATCTGCTGACAGTTTCTCCATCTGCCACCAACCATCTTTACCAGGGACTGGTATTGCCACCCACACTCTGTCATTGTGCCACTCTATGAACTCATGCTGCTGTTGCTGGTGCCGTGACATCCACACTGTGTCATTGTGCCACTCTCTGAACTTATGCTGCTGGTGCTGTTGTTGCTGCTGTGGTCACCTCCACATTGTGACATTGCGCCACTCTCTGACCTCATGCTGTGGCTCCTCCCACCGTCACCTCCACTCTCTGTCATTGTGCCACTCTGTGGCCTACTCCTGTTTTTGCCACCTCCAGAATGTCATTGTGCCACTGCCTGACCTCATGCTGCTGCTACCGTGACCTCCACACTGTGTCATTGTGCCACTCTGCACTGTGCCCCAACTCCACGTTTTGCGCCTCCTCCGAATGTGTCATTGCTGTGCCACTCTTTTGACCATCATTGGTGCTAGCTGCTGTGCCCTCCACACTGTGTCATTGTGCCACTCTGTGGCCTACTCCTGTTTTTGCCACCTCCAGAATTGTCATTGTGCCACTCTATGACCTCATGCTGCTGCTGCCGTGACCTCCACACTGTGTCATTGCCAGTGCCACTCCTGGTAGGCATACTCCAGTGTTTTTTTTTTGCCACCATCCAGAATGTCATTGTGCCACTGTCTACCTCATGCTGCTGGTGCCGTGACATCCACACTGTGTCATTGTGCCATCTGTGGCCTTCTCCTGTTTTTGTCACCTCCAGAATTTGTCATTGTGCCACTCTCTGACCTCATGCTGCTGCGGTGACTCCCGTGCGTGCCGTGACCTCCCCGTCTGTGTCACTTGTGCCACTCTGTGACCTACGTCATTTTTTGGCCACCTGCCAGAATGTCATTGTGCCACTTCTGACCTCATGCTGCTGCTGGCCGTGACCTCCCACACTGTGTCATTGTGCCACTCTGTGGCCTACTATTCCCATGTTTTTTGTGCACCGTCCGGACCAAGTGTCATTGTGCCATCTCTCTGCACCTCAGATCGCCTGCTGCTGTGGCTGTTGCCGTGCCCTCCACACCCTGTCATTGTGCCACTCTCTGACCTCATGCTGTTGTTCCTGCCATCACCTCCACTCTCTGTCATTGTGCCACTCTGTGGCTTACTCCTGTTTTTAAAAAGAAACAACCTGAGGAAGGCTTATCTGTAAATATATCTACATACCCTCCTAATGATACATGAGAAGTTACAAGAAATTCCCTAAAAAGAGTCACGTATCTAAAATATAACTTTTATTCTAATTATTAAAAGTAAGATGTCACTCCCAAAAACGAAAAAACAAAAACATACAAAGTGTCTACTACTAACCTAACCCTACTTGGCCTAAATGACCCTCAATCCTAAATATGGGGTAGTGCGCCCCAAAAAGGGCGGCCCCGTCCGGAACCTAGTCCCTACACACACTTACCCTACTATTAGAAATTGTTCCGACATGTTTCAATGTCCCTTAGGCACTTCATCAGGGGACAGATATAGGAAAAATATATAAATAAAGCAGGATAATTGGTCTCTTATCCAAGCTAGAGATAAATGCGTCAAATAATTGTATTTTTATTACCGCACCACCATATATTAAAAACACTACAATCTTTGCATTTATTGCATAAATGGTTCTGAAGATGCATTAATTGTCCATAGAGATTTAGCAGCAAAAGTTGGACAATGCATATGGACTAGAAACGAGTTATAGCATCATAGCCTAATAAATTGAAGGGACAGTGTCAGATAAAGCACCATATCCCTTTCAAAATATTGGCATATATCACGTCCAACACTACAGCATTTTTTTCAAAAATACTATACAATATGGCCCTGTATAGGCACTTGTGCAGTTCGGCGTTAAAGTTACATACCCTGTAAGGGTTATGCGGCAGAAAAACAGGAGTATAAATTAGTGTTACCACCAATACATCCACCAAAATCATCCTATGTGGAAAAGGCACACAATCCTGTGTATACTAGCCCAGTCAGGACTCCCACATATATCACATTCGGTGAGAAATTAGCAGTAAAATTTGCCCACTCAAGAACTCCATGTTTACATTACCAGCCGGACCAACATCTTCAGAACACCTCCACAGGTACCTGACAGCAGCCGCTCAGTCACCTTCCTATATCTGTCCCCTGATGAAGTGCCTAAGGGACATTGAAACATGTCGGGACAATTTCTATTAGTAGGGTAAGTGTGTGTAGGGACTAGATTCCGGACGGGGCCGCCCTTTTTGGGGTGCACTACCCCGTATGTAGGATTGAGGGTCATTTAGGCCAAGTAGGGTTAGGTTAGTAGTAGACACCTTGTATATTTTTGTTTTTTCGTTTTTGGGAGTGACATCTTACTTTTAATAATTAGAATAAAAGTTATATTTTAGATACGTGACTCTTTTTAGGGAATTTCTACTCCTGTTTTTGCCACCTCCAGAATGTCATTGTGCCACTCTCTGACCTCATGCTGCTTCTGTGGCTGCTGCCGTAACCTTCACACTGTCATTGTGCCACTCTGTGGCCTACTCCTGTTTTTGCCACCTCCAGAAAGTCATTGTGCCACTCTCTGACCTCATGCTTATGCTGCCGTGACCTATACTCTCTGTCATTGTGCCACTCTGTGGCCTACTCCTGTTTTTGCCACCTCCAGAATGTCATTGTGCCACTGTCTGACCTCATGCTGCTGCTGCCGTGACCTCCACACTGTGTCATTGTGCCACTCTGTGGCCTACTCCAGTTTTTGCCACCTCCAGAATGTCATTGTGCCACTGTCTGACCTCATACTGCTGCTGTGGCTGCTGTCGTGCCCTCCACACTGTGTCATTGTGCCACTCTGTGGCCTATTCCTGTTTTTGCCACCTCCAGAATGTCATTGTGCCACTGTCTGACCTCATGCTGCTGTGGCTGCTGCTGTCATCTCCACACTCTGTCACTGATGTTGCCACCTGAGCTCTCAGCTTGTTTTCTTCCAGCTTTCGCTGCCATGACTTTATCAGGCTACATTCCCGCTTCAGTTTTTTGGTCAGTTTTGCCCTCTTAAGTGCCCAGGGAATTTTATAGTGAAGCGATTCTAAGAGCGGCGGCAGTCATCTGCGTGTCATACTAAAACACAACATTGTATGATGACCAAACCAAGCTCCCTCTGCATTTTTAAGCATGGCACAACCATGGTACAATGTTCTACAGCACCCTGCAGGCTCTGTGCAGCCTGGAAATAGCTGTTTTTTAACGCGATTCGTCCCGAAGTAATTCGGACCGAAACAAATTTTGTCGGAAAATTCGGCGAAGTCACCGAATCGAATTTTTGAGAAATTCGCCCATCTCTAGTCAAGAAGTGTGGTATACAAGTCAAAATTTCTGGTGGGAACAAACCCTAAACCCATGGACAACACAGATAATTGAGAACTTGTCAGAATATAACTGGAGAGGTTAATCACAGGCCTGTCTACAGTCTGCGTGACTTCGTGCGGTGGCCTTTTGTGTTTCCTGCCTGCTCTTTTACTCCGTTTTTTGAAGGCAAATTTCCACTCTGATGAGTCTTTCTAGTTGCCATACGTTTATCCGAAACATCTGATGATGAAGCGTCCGAAAGGTCTTCCGACATCGAAGTGCCGGAGGCTTCTGTTGAAGTGTCCAATCCTGGAAATGAGACAACGTGTTTTTTATTCATCCACTGATGTTTAGTATATCGTTGGTTCTTCAGGTTGGAACGAGGGGTGGAAGTACTGCGATGCCAGGTATAAACTTTGTCATTATCATAGTCTGAAATATCTCTCTCAAATTTACGTTTTTTATATGCAATGATGGAATCTTCTACAGTAGCTTTTGTACATTTTTAAACATTTTTTCTTGTAGTTCATTAAACTTAGATGTAGACTCCCATTGGCATATGTTTGCTTTCAACTCCCTTATCTCCTGATTAATGGTATTTCTCATATTCTCTTCATTTTTGATCAGGAGTTCCATCAATTTAAATGAACATTCATTCAGTATCAGATTCCACTCTTCCGTGAATTCCTTAGTGAAAGGGTTAGTCGGAAATGTCTTTATTCGCAAACCACGGGGTATCATTTTTTTATCCATGTAGTTGCGCAGAGTAGTTTCATCCCACCAAAGGCGCAGCTCCTTACAAGTGAGACGTTCAAGTTTCGTCATAGAGCTGATGAGGTCTTGATTGTCCACCTGGTTGGGACCGGCATTGCCTCGAGTAAAGATATCGTCGGCTTTTCTAAGCCTTGCTGAAACCGAGGATTCCGGATCATCTGTAGTTAAACTTTCCCCAGGTATTTGAGACATGATGTTCACACGCTTTAGAGTATGACTTGCAAATGAAAGTATATTATAATTTTAAAGAATATCTGTGTGTAACATTCCGTAGAAATTTGTATGATTTTTTGTTTTTAATGACGAGAGATTTTATCGCTTGTTCATCATTTGGGAAGCACTGGGTTAATTCCCTGCTGCTTCCTGTTCACGTGATTGAACATTTGCTATAAAATGGAGTTGCAGACTGGCATGTAACATGCTATGAGTAAGGAAACTTTTTCCGAAACACGTTAGCGTCATTTGCAGTATCTTTTGAATATTTTCACACGCTTTTACTTGTACGAAAAATAAAGAGTGTTTTTATCAACAACACCTACCTGGACTCCAGCTGGAATAATTTTCCCATTTGGATTGCAAGACTTCTTCTGATCTGTCCGTGCTGTCTCCGGGGGTGGAACGCCGACGGTGAGCTGTTTTCACTTTGTGGATGTATATGTTTTAAGTCTCTCATCTATGTCCCAACCACCGAGGTACGCAGCATTGAGCAGTGCCAACATCTCAGCCTTGGCACACAGCGATCTGCTGGAGTGAGAAACTAAGGTTTGAGGATTCTGTTACTCAATATAACATCATTGAACAGGAAGCATCACACAATCATCTCTCACACTTGATCCAAAATTGGCAGTCCTATGCTATCTTTACCTCTCAATCGAGCCAATCAGGCCTCTCACTGGGTCAACCGACCTCCATTATTCAGAGAGAAAAAATAAATCTCAGACTAGGCACACAGCGATCTGCTGGAGTGAGAAACTAAGGTTTGAGGATTCTGTTACTCAATATAACATCATTGAACGGGAAGCATCACACAATCATCTCTCACCACTTGATCCAATTTTTTAAGGTTTCATGTGACTAAAAATCTTTTACTTTCAATCTGGCTTTTATTACTCTCCCATGTCATAGATTGAAGCTTGGTGCTTGAAAATGTGAACATTTACAGATTTGGTGACACCTGCTAAGTCCTCTATTTGCATAACCTTATGGCTTGTCCTTCTTGATGTTGCAGTTTCAGTCTTGAGGAATGTACCATATATGGTACCTGCATGGAGCTGCTGTATGCTTTTGTGAAGGTTGCATAGGTTAACCACTTGCTGACCGCTTGTTGACTATCAACGTCTGGGCGGTGGCTGTTCAACTCTGCAAAGATGTTCTAGAACGTCCGTGCAGAGAGTGCAACTGTACACCAAGGGCTTGTTCACACGGAGTTTACACTCCGTGTTACAAGCGCTTTTAGGATCCGTCTTGGGGTCCGCACTGTCGGCCCCCAAGATGGATCTAAACAATTAGCAGTGAGATTATCACTGCTGTCTATGATGAACACAGAGCGGCATTCAGATGACAGATCACCGCTGCGTGTTTCAAAAGCGCAGCTCGGCTCCATCTCGAAAAGACTTGCATGTCAATTCTTTACAAGACGGAGCCGAGCTGCTCTTTTGAAACACGCAGCGGTGATCCCTCATCTGAACGCCGCTGCATGTTCATCATAGCAAGCAGTGATAATCTCATTGCTAATTGTTTAGATCCGTCTTGGGGAGCAGACCCCAAGATGGATCCTAAAAGCGCTTGTAACATGGAGTGTAAACTCAGTGTGAACAAGCCCTAATTGTGGAGCTGTGGAAGTGGAGAGCCGCTATCAGTGTTAGCCAGCTCTCCACTAAGAAGACAGTGACGATTTATTACCATCCCTGACTGCAGCCCAGTAGTAGAGGGGGACTTAACATTTCATTTTATATACGGTAGAGCAGAGGTTTTCAACTTTTTTTCTGCCACGGACCCCCAACTCCTGTCCTATTTTGATGGAGACCCCCAAACTCTTGGTAATCTAACAATCAGTAAAAGACACAGCGAATTACTTAAAGGGGTTGTCTCACTACGAAGATCATAGTTGAAAATGTGGGGACCAAAAATCTAAGGATGTACGTCCTTGGTTACTATTGGCAAAGTGCTACGGTTTTAGAGAACGGGCTGGTTTACATGTGCTTAGCAACGTTTGTTTACTGGTCAGGGAAGCATTCTGTCCTGCCCAGGTCGTGCACATGCAAAGGAAAGGCAGTTAAGAGGAGGGGCAGGGATGTGTGTATTGGTAGGCAAGGAGGAGAAGCAGTGAAGAGGATATAATACACACAACCCCCCTGCATGTCCTCTCACTGCTTCTCCTCCTTGCCTGCCAATACACACATCCCTGCCCCTCCTCTTAACTGCCTTTCCTTTGCATGTGCACGACCTGGGCAGGACAGAATGCTTCCCTGACCAGTAAACAAACGTTGCTGAGCACATGGTAAACCAGCCCGTTCTCTAAAACCGTAGCACTTTGCCAATAGTAACCAAGGACGTACATCCATAGATTTTTGGTCCCCACATTTTCAACTATGATCTTCATAGTGAGACAACCCCTTTAATGTTTATGTACTGCTAATAAAATCCAGTGCGTAATAGATGAGCATTAATAGTAAGCCACATATATTAGACATAATGAATTATATGAAATGACCAAACTAAAGTTAGTGTCGTTCAATATGATGGCTGTGCTTGTTCATCACTGCTCAATATGTTTAAACGTGGCTCAATGCACAGCAAATAAACATGTATCTCATCTTCAATGTTCAGTTTTGCTCTGTATTTTGTTTTCATTGCAGTGGAAGTAGAAAATGCTTTTTGAAACAAGTAGGTCGTCACAACTGGCAACAAGATATCAACCACTTTGCTGGATAGAAGCGGATACTCATGTCCACACGATAACCAGAAAGTCGTCACTGATGTACGGCTAAGTTGCAACTGTAAAGTTCTTCAGATGAAAGTTTCGCCAATTCTTGTTCGCGACCAGTTAAGTTGGTAAGCAGACATTGATATGGATTACAAATTTCCAAAATCAAAATGTTTAAAGTTTTTAATTGCCGAAATATTTCTGAAAGAAATTGGGGAAAAACTTCGGATATGGTTCTAAACAGTACCTGAAAACAACCTGGGTGTTGATTTTTTTCGTGAGAAAGTTTTTCCAACGGGGGGGGGAAACTTTTCCCAAATAGCCCCTTTGACTTTCCCCCTTTCCCAAAGATACAGAGTTTTTTCGGAAAGCTTTGTTTTTTAAAAGGGCCTTTGGGAATGTTAAAGTTAAAACCCTTTGCAATGAAAAATTTTAAAAGGGGGTTTGTGAAAATTTTTTTTTTTTGCATTTAATGTGTGTGTTTTTACCCTTTCTTTTTATCCTTTTTGCTGTAATTTTGATTGTGGTCTTTTAAAAAAGAGCTAAAAGGGGGTTTTCCTGTGTGTGGGAAAGCCCTTCCCCCCTTCGAGTTTGTTCTTTTTGCTGTGTGAGTTGCATTCACTGGGAAAAGCGCAAAAAAAGTTTTTACTGCGGAAAATGCCCTGCAAAGGTTCCTTTTGGGGTTAAACCTTCGTGAAAAACCCCCCCTGCTTTTTAAATAAAGTTTCTGCTCTATTGTCTGCAGGGAACCCTGTTTGTGGAGTCCAAGGAGCAGCTTCTGAATTTTCCAGCCCTTGTGCTCCAGCAAGGCTGCCCAGAGAAGAGGCTGAAGGTGTGCGCGTTGCCCTGCCCCAAAATAAAGTGATTGGTTTTGTCGTAAGGGATTTTTGCAAAATTCCAAGTTTTTTTTCCTGCTTTTTTTAGTTCTCTCGCTTCTGACGTTTTAAAAAATTGCTTTTTTTTAAGGATTTTGGCGCAAAAAAATTTTTTTTTTAAGGGAAATTTTTCCCGCAAAAACCCTTTATTTACAGTTTTTGCCCCCTAAAAAAAATTTTTCTCCCCTTCTGACGAAAAAAAAATCCTTTAGGATTTTGGTGCTAAAAAAAGTTTTCTCTCGCTTTGATGCTAAAAAATTCGATTATTTAGTTTTTTTGATGTTTTAAAAACCCGTTCGCCGGGGGTTTTTTGCGTTTAAAACTCCTTTTCGCCGCGGATTTTGACGCTAAACCCCTTTCCCCTTGCGGATTTTAAACGTTTAAACCCTCGTTCGTGGGGTTTTTTGAGGGCTAAACTCGTTCCCCTTGCGGATTTTGACGCTAAATCCGTTCGCTGCGGATTTTAACGCTAAACTCCGTTCGCCGCGGATTTTGACGCTAAACCCCGTTCCCCCAGGATTTTGCGCTAAACCCGTTGCCGTGGGAATTTTGCGTTTAAAACCTTGGGGTTTCGCCTCGGGAATTTTGACGCTAAATCCCGTTTCCCCCGGGGGATTTTGACGCAAAACTACTTTTTCGCGCGGATTTTGGGGCTAAATTTCCGTTCGTGGGGGATTTTGACGCTAAACTCCGTTCGCTGGGGGTTTTTTTGACGCTAAAACCCCAGTTGCCGCGGTTTTGGGTTCCTTTTTTGCCATTTTTAAAAACTCCTTTCCCCGGGGGGAATTTTGCGCCAAAACCCCGGGGGTTTTCGCAACGGTTTTCCCCCGGGGGCAAAAAACCCCGTTCCCCGGGTTTTTGACGCTAAATTTCCTTTCGCCGGGATTTTGGGCCCCCTAAACTCCGTTTCGCCGGGATTTTGCCCTAAATACTGTTGCCGCGGATTTTGACGTAAATCCTTTCCCCGCGGTTTTTGCCCCTAAAAACTCCGTTTCCCCGGGGCGGGGATTTTTCCCCTTTCTAAACCCCACAGTTTGCCGAAAAATTTTTTACGCTTTTAATCCAACCCGGGGGCCGGTTTTGACGAAAACCCAAAACTCCCGTTTTTTCGCCCCGGGGAAATTTTGACGCAAAATTTCTTTTTCTAACTCTTTTTTCTATGCAGTTTTTTTGGCCCCTTTTTAAAATCCGTTTACTGCGGTTTTTGTTTGCTAATCTCCGTTCGTTTGGGGGATTTTGCCGCTAAAATAAAATTCTGTCACTAAAACAAGTTTTTAAAAAATTTACCCGTGTGATTTACATTGCTTTTAATATGAAAAAATTTTATCGGAGTTCAGACGGTGATCTCTGATGGGTCTCTTGGTTTTCGGATCCATTTTTTTGGGATCCTTTCCCAGGGAAATTGAATCAAATTCTTGATCCAAAAGGGCCCGAAAGAAGGAGCCCTATTATAAAAACTATAGGGAGTGAACCTGCTGATCCAACACGAAATCCAAATAAACAGCAGTTTCCCTTTTGGAACCAAAAGGACCCAAATGAATGAAATTTAATGTGCTGTAATATCCTTTTTGTAGGGGGAAAAAGTAACAAAAATGGTTGATTTTGCGGGGACTTAAAAAACCCAGACTTCAAGAAAAAAGAAAAAAATTTGTCCCAAAAAACGGCCGTTTTTTAAACCGGGTTTTTGCCCGGGTCAGGGGAAAAAAAATTTCAGTTTTCTGAAATTTTTTTGGATTTGGTTTTCGGTGTTTTTTGCCCACTGCAGGGGGGAGACACCCCTAATTTTAATGTGAACTAGCTAAAATTTTTTTTTTTGGTTTTTGGGGGGTTTTGGGTTTGGACCCCTGTGGATACCTGTGGCGGGGGATGCGGGCCATATACTGTGGCGTTTTTCCCGGCTTATCCTAGTAAATGACTAAGGGGATTTAAGCACAGGGGCCTTCTTTGGATCTGCTTTTGGACCCGTTTTTTGAGTCGAAAAGTGCACCCAAAAAAAATGAGGGGTTTTTCGGATCCCCAAAGGCGCTGAGTGTTTGGACCCTTTGGGGGATGCATCTTTTGGCCCAAAAAATTTGAGGGCATTTTTTTTGGAAAAGGGGTTTCCGAAAGACGCAGTGGGGACAAAATCAGAGATCACTGTCGGGAACGGTGCGTGTTTTTTAATAAACTGAAATTGTTTTAACCCACATTTGCTGTTTTTTTGAAAAAGTGTTGGGTTCCGTTGGGGATGACAGACAAATACCCAAAAAGCTTATGTAACACGGATTCGAGACACCGGTAAAAGGACCCAAAAAGAAATTCAAAAAATCTCAATCTGGTTTTTTCCTTTTTCAGCTAGGGGATTCCCTAGAAGCTTTGGTATGGTTTCCCAGTCACCAGCAAAATGGAGTTACAACCCCTCCTCCCCCCCCTTATGCACAGGGGGGAGGGGGGGCATGTGGGGGTTCCCCCACCAGCCCAGCCCATTTACGCAAGACGTAATTTTTGTTCTTTGAAACATGGGGGAAAAAACTTTTTTTTTTGGGTTTTTCTCCCTGGTGGCAAAGAGTGGGAAAAACCTTAAAAATTTTATTAGGTTTTTTTTTAATATTTGGGCCCCAATTGAAGAAAAAAAAAAAATCTTATACAAAAAAAAATTTAAAAAAAAAATGAAACCAACAAAAAAAAAATTTTGAGGGACGTTTTCCCTTTAAGCTTTTTCAGAATGTTAAAAGTCTCCCAAAAAAACCCAAATCTGGAAACCCCGTGTTTCATCAGTCAAGAAACCTGCCAATGTTCCATGATGCTCATTTACAAATATGAGAATTGCCCCCCCCGATTTTAAAATTACAACACGGTCATGTGCAAAACCCATTTTTATTGCTGCTTTACAGAAGAAAGATGGCTTTTTGTTCACCCCCCCATTTCGCAAACACAAGTTTCAAAAAAAACAGTGTTTGGGAGAGGGTAGCTTTTTTGAATTTGGGACGTTTTTAAACCCACATCTAAAAAGAAATTAGAAGATTTTCATCCATGTCCTTTGCAGCTAAAGCCTGGAGGTGGATCATGGAGTGGGTTGCTGTTGCTTGTGGAGAAACTGCCTTCATTTGTGTTACTAGATCAGTCTTCCTTCTGTCATTGCAGCAACTCCAACAGTGCAAATTCCAATAACGGGCACCGGGGGCAATTTTGACTGGAAAAAAATTTTGAAACCACTGGGAAAAACTTTTTCCCCAGTAGAACCCCCCAGGAGGGCAGGAAAAGCCCCCCCAATATTTTCCCCTTTCCCCCAAGTTTTTATCTCACATATTTTTAGTCAGCAACTATGAAAGCATTTCCCAAATCAGAAACTTTCATCGTTTATTGAAAAATTTGGGACACTTTATTTGATTTTCTTTCCCAAATTAGCCCCAAATGTTTTTCTTTTTGCTCACCTTGTATCAGAAAAAGTAAAATAGCTTTAAAGCTTTTGGCTTATTTTTTTTCCCCATTTACAACTTCACACTTTTTAAAGCGGGCCAGCAGTGTAAGTTTTCCCACAATTGGGAAAAGCTTTTTTGGAATGTCCCAATTTGTAAGGGTCCCAAAAATATGATGCACAAAGGGGTCTTCTCGTTTGCAGGGTTTAAAACCATGCTGTTTTTTCCCTTTTTCCTTTTAAAAAAGCCCCCTTTTCCCGCAAAAAACTTTTCCCTTTTAAAGCTTTTTAGCACATCTGAAAGCATTGTTGTTAAAATGAGCTTTAAAAGAGAACCGGGTCAACTTTTAAGATTATCCCCCACTTGCTGGGGGCCCGAAAAAGGGTAGTGACAGACATGATGTTTCCAGCGCTGTGCCCCTTATTTGTAAATGCTGTAGTTTTCGAGTATTTAATGCTCAAACCTGCAGTTTCAGCCAGAAAAGAGTCTTTGGAAAAGAGTCCCCTTTTTTTCTTTACCCCCCCCACCTGGGGCAAACCCCCCCCCTCCTAAACTGATAAACCTATAACTTTGAATGGGGTTGAAACATGTGAATAATCCCCAGGGGGGCCGGGGTACCCTTTTGGGTTTGGGTGGGGCAAAACCCCTGCCATGAAAAAGATTTGAGCTTTTTAAAATGCTTAAACTACAGATCTTAAGAAAAAAAGGGACACAGCGGGGAAAAACCACCCGGTCTGTCACTAGCTTGTGTTGCCCTCAGAAAGGGGAGCATAATCAATGTGACGGGTTTCCCCCTTTAATTTAAAACTAGTTTCATTGCTTCTTTGGGTTGGAGTTTAAAGGGGACAGAAAACCAGAGGGGTGGTTCTTAATTTTGGCCCCCACTTCAATAAACCCCAAAAGCAATGTTTCTGGATCAAAACTTCCCAAAATTGTTTTTCTTTGATTCACCTTTGGGAAACTTTTCGCCCATCAAAATTTTCTGGTTTCTTTTCAAAAATGTATCCATGTCCAGCAAAGTACAATTACTTATTAAGTTACTTATAAACAATAAAGTATAAACTTATAAAAAAAAATCCCTTGGTTTTTTTTGTCTCAGTTCTTTTAATTTAAGCAGAAACTAAAACATCAACGGGGTTGGACAAAGTACCCAAAACAATGGGAAGTTTGGGAGGGAGAATTTTCGTTAACATAGAGGGAAAGCAGAAGCAGGGTTTTATTACAAACCAGACTAAACTTGAGGGGTAAAAAATTTTTCTTCTGGTTAACATTTTTTTCATTGAGCAATGTTACTTTTCTGTTTTTAATTAGGGCCCCCTTTCGAAGAAAAGTGTATGCTTGTGGAACAAAACCCGTTTTACGGGTTTTGGGCCCTTTAGAACCCCAAACCCTATAAAAAGTCAAAAAACAAAAAGTTGTCAAATTGAAAGCTTACGTTTTTTGGTACAGGTTACTTTTAAAAGTTTTTTTTTTGGGGGTTCTTTTGGGGGCCCGGGGTTTGGGTTCCCGGGGACCTCCAGGGATCGGGGGGAACCTTGTTGAAACTCTGTGGAAAGGGGGACATGTGAAACCGCACTCATCGTGTGGGAAATCGGTTTCCCTGCTACCCCCAGGCCCAACCCCAAAAAGCGCCACCCAGTAATGTCCCAGAGTAATGGGGGGGCAAATTTTGGGGGGAAAAGGGGTTTAAAAGCCATTCATCAAAATATTTCCCACGGCACCCTGTGCCTGCATCGGGCTCTGTATTTGATGGATATGTTTTAGATTTTAGACTGCATTCGTCCAGGGATAAGAATATTGCCCTTCACTTTATGAATTTTCTTTTTAGGTTTCTGCCCCTACTAATATTTTTAAATGTGAAAACCCTTTAACTTTCCCAAAATTATAATTATTTTTTAAAAGAACTGAAAACAATTATAATGTGGTGTTATACAGGTCATGTTTAGTGTTGAGCGATTACGTTGGCTATCGACATCGGCCGATAGTCGATAGTTTGGCCCATCAATAAAAAGGTTTTTTTGATAGGGCGTCATTCCGATGGGCCCTTAAAATCTAGGGGGGGAGCAAAAACCTTCATTCTTACAAACCCAAAAAGGGCTGGGAAAAAAAGGAATTAAAATCCCAACAGTCAAATGGATACCTGCTAATCTTAGGCAAAAACATTGGCATAAAAGGGCCCCAGAAAAAAAGGTTTTACAGCCATTCACTATCCCCATCCCTTTTTACCACGCCCCTGGACCCTTAAACCTGAAACACCCCAAAAAATTAAAAAAATGGCCCGAAGGCAGTTTTTATTTGAACCCTCATTTTATTTTAAATGGACATTGGGTTTTCCCTTTCCCGGAACGCAGCATGACCCTAAAAACCCCGATGACCCCCGATTAAAAAATGCCGGGGAAGAAAAATAGTCTTTTACCCATTTTTGTTTCAATGGACATATACTGTCCCTGTCCTGGACCGCGTTGACCAAATTTAAACCCGTCGACCCCCCGATTAAAAAAAAGCCAGAAAAAAAGGGGTCTTCAACCACCATTTTAGTTGAATGGACATTGGGCAAAAACCGTCCCGGAAAGCAAACATTTCCTTAAACCCGTCTGACCACAGATTAAAAAAAGTTCCCCGGAAAAAAGGGGTCTTTAAAAAACCATTTTAGTTTCCCCTGGAATTTTACTAAAACCTGTCCTGGGCCCCCACGCATGAAACCCCCAAAAATGCATTACCCCCCGATTTAAAAAAAGCCGGAAAAAAGGGGTCTTTCAACCACCATTTTAGTTTCACTGGGCATTTGGATATACCTGTCCTGGACCGGGATAGGGCCATTAAACCGGTTGAACCCCCGTTAAAAAAGTGCCGGAAAAAAGGAGGGGTTTTTAACCACCCCTTTTTTGTTTCCTTTGGGAAATTTATATTCCCGTCCTGTTTCCCCAGCAAGGGCCCAGGGCCGGAAATTACAGTGGGGGGCGGGGGGGAAAGCCCCCGGTGGGTCCCCATCTATTTTAAAAAGCAGGTTAAAAGTCTGATTTAGCAGCAACGAAAAATGTCGTGTGAAGAAAAGTGCGGAAGCGGAAGTGTGAGAAAATCCAGCCCCTTCCCAGGGACCGTCCCAAAAACGGGGGGGTTGCCCCTCCGTTTTGAGTGTGGGCCCCAATTTTGGTTTTAAATTTGGTTAATGGGTTTAACGCCTGTTACACCCCGGTGCCCTTTTTTTGGCTTTCTTTTTCTCATTTTTCTCAACGTGCTGGAGGAAATGGTCTCTGTTCTTTTTCTCTGTCCGTGCTCCCTACTCCCTGTCCCCCTGAATAACCCCATTTTTGGTTTTGTTTTCCTGTACCTCCCTTTGTTTCAATTCAGAGGAAAATTTTTTTAAAAAGCCTTTTTTTGTCATGCAAGTTTTTAGGTGTTTATTCTAGGGAAAAAAAAATTTTTTTAAAAAAGGAGGGGAATCCCCCAAGTCTTTGGTTTTTTTTTTTTAATTTTATTTAAAAAGGGGGTTTTCTCAAAAACCTGGAATTTATAGTATGTTAAAGATCTTGCAAAAAAAAAGTTTATTTTGCAAATTTTGGGCCATTTTAAAAGTTTTCCTACCCATTTTCCCGTTTTGACGCCCATCCCCTTGAGCCCCCTCTTGACAATTGTGGAAAAAACAAATGTTGGGTTAGAAACAAAATTTTTTTTTTTTTTTTTTTTTTAAAAAGGCCTGTAGTATAAACTGCATGTCACAGCCAAAAAACCCCAAAAATTCAAAAAACCCGGCCCCCCAGCCAATTTGGACAATTTTGAAAGAAACCCAAAAGTCTGTTAGAAAAAAACATTTTTTTATAAAGGGGCCTGTAGTATAGCTGCATGTCACAGCAAAATGCCCCCCCAAAAATTTAAAGCATGGGCCTTGAGCCCCCTTTGGACAAAATTTTGAAAAACAAAAGTTTTTTTAGGGAAAATTTTTTTTTTTTAATAGGGGCCCCGTTTAATTTTAGCTGCATGGGGCAAGCCCAAAAAGCCCCAAAAAATTTAAAACAGGGGCCCCCTGAGCCCCCTTTTTTACAATTGTGAAAAACAAATGTCTATTAGAAACAACATTTTTTTGAATAGGACCGTAGTATTGCTGCATTTTAAAACAGGGATGACCCAAAAAAAAATTTTAAATATGACTTCTCAAACCCCTATTTAAAAAAAATGAGGGAGAAAGCCCCTTAAAGCCACAATTTTTGTTCCAAAGGGGCCATAATTTTTTGATGTTAAACCCCCACGCAACATGAACCCCAAAAAATTTTTAAATATAATTCTCAGCCCCTGGGTTTAAAAAATTTTGAAAGGAACATGACCCCAAAACCCTTGACAATGCGAAAATTTTTAAAGATGAAGTGAGTAAATGGGAATATGGTTTTGTATGAACCTTGGTGTCTTTTTCAGTTCCCCACAGCAAACCAGAAAATGAAAAAGTTGGGAAAATGAGAATTTAAAAATTTTCACTAAGAAATTATATTTTTAAAAAAAAGTTTTTTAAAAGGGGCCCTTTTTGTTTGGAGGGAAATGTGAAGTAGAAGCAAATAATCGGTTTACTCGGCAAATTTGGGGCCCCAACATAAACAAAAGATCCATGCCCGATTCAAATTTTAGGGAAAATCAAAAGATCAACATTTTCTGTGGGGGGCCCCGATTGGGTTTTTTCTGTAATGATCCTCCCGGGGTTTTGTTTAAGGTTCCCCTTTGATATTTCGCTGGTGTGGGGGGGACAAACAACCTTTTGGCCCTTTGGGGAGCCAGCTCGGGCCATTCGTCCATTTTGGTACCAGAAGTTTTAAATTGGGGGCCCGGAAAAACCTTTCAAAAAAATCGGTGGGTTTAGACGAGATTGTCGTGCACCCCTGATCTTAAAATTTGGGCTCTGGGGGGTTGGAGTGTGCCTGCATTGCATGCGTTTTTGAGGTGGTAAATAAAAGACGCCAGGGGGTTTACCCCTTTGGGCTTTGCCCCCTTGCCCCGCTGTGCTGCCTACGGCTACTTGGCATCTACCACTGTCACGTCGTGGCGTTGTTCCCACGTGACATTTGAAAAAAACGTGAAGGGAACGAACAGATGTCTCCAGTTGATCTTCAGCAAAGGTCTCCATTTCCTGCATTTTTTCTCCCTATTTGGGTGGGTGGAAGGGAAAGTGTGAGTTTTTTTTTTGTACCCGGGGGTCCAGGGGGTGGCCAAACCCCCAACTGTTGTTCATTTTGTTTGGGCCCTTAAAGCGGGATTTTTGTTGGAGGGAAAAGGAGCATCCAAGCCCTCATGTAAGAGATGGAGGGTGATTCCCAAGCCTCTGGGTCGGGGGCATAGCAAATGATCTTCCCCCTTTTTCCTCCCCGCCTCCAAAAACGCGCCAAACCTTTTTTCCAAGGCAGGGGGCTCTAGTTAAAATCGGTGTCTAGGAAAAACCTCCCCCCTCCTCCGTGCCCCCGGCACAGGGTTCAACACAGCCCCGGCCCTTTCCCGGGGGTGATTTCACCCTGAGAGCGGGTGCGCCAAACCGGGACTAGCTTGGAACCCCCCAACCCCTGCCTAATGAAGGGGCCCTTTAAAAATTTTGAAAACTGCGGGGGCCCTTGTGGATTTTGACGGCGAGAACGGCTCCGTTGGGCCCCACCTGGTCCGTTCCTCCTTTCCCTCGCTGGCGGGACCCGATTTTTTCAGAGTTTCCAACGATCATTTTAAAAAACTTTAAGGGTCACCACCCCTGCTCATGTGACAAGGGTTTGTCCGCACTGGCCATTTTTTGGTGTTCTTCAAAAAATGGCAAGGTTTGGGGCGAGCCTTCACCTGCCTCCTCTCGGTGGCTCAACACCCCCAAAGGGCAGACCCCCGGGTTTTTCGGCCCGGGGTTCACTTCGTTTCTGGTAATGGCATTTTCGGGGCTACCCAAACGCTGGAAGGGATTTTTGGGGGTGGGGAAATTTCCCGGGTGTTGCCAAGCAAAAATGAGGGGGGGTTGACGGGGGGGCCGAGTGACGCTGCAAAGCAGCCAGGGGGGACGAAGCAGGGTAAGGGGGGAAAGGCGGGAAGTGCGAATTCTGACCTCGAGCCTTCAAGCAGGCAGTCAGACCCCGGGTAGCTCTTTAGAAATTTTGGACGACCAAGGGTTTTTTGTATGTGCCAAAGAAGGGGGTGTGCTCCAGCCTTTCCCAAACTTAAGGGCGGGGCCTGGTTTTGCCGTTTTTTCGGGATTCCACCTTGCCCTGGAAAAAGGGTTCTTGGACCCCCCAGCGTCGGTCTCGTTGCGGAGAGCCCTCCAAAAGCTCCTGACCCGTTGGGGGGACAGTCTCCAAGGGCAGGATAATTTTTAAAACGGCTTGGGTTTTCTGGGCCGTGATGCCCCAGAGGGCCTTGGGGGGGAAAGAAACCTGCCCATCCTGCGGTTTTGAAGAGCGTTTCGGGCCGGGGCCCGAGAGCCATTGCACCCCAGAGGGCATCCACCCCGTCACCCCGTGAGCTGTCACAAGGGTTATAGGGCCTTGGCCCTGCTTTCCCGTCGGGGGTGGTGGTGAGATGGACTTTTCCGGAAACAGATGCAGACAAACGCCTTGGGAAAATTTTTGATGCCGTTGGGTGGCCAGGGAGGGACGGGCCCTTTTTTGGGAAAGAAATGCCTGCTGGGATTGGGGATTGGGGGGGAGGCCCAAAGGGCCTTTAGTGGGGAACCCATCTGTGTCCCCAGCGGCAAAAGGGCCCGATTTTGCCCTTTAAATTTTGCATGATCTAAAAAAATTTGATTTACCCTAAAAACCCTTGCCCATTTCAACTTTGTTTGTAATAATTTGTCAACACTAGTCATGTTTTTTTCACCCAATTTTTCCCCCTGTTACAATTGGGGGTTTGCACCATTTTTTTAATACAGGTGTAAAATATTCAACTAACTTTATCCAAATTCTTTCCCCTTTTTCCCACAAAGGGGCCCAAACAGCGAGGCTTTTCCGTTCAGGCTGTAAAAAATAAGGGTTTCGCCCCAGGTTTAACACATACGATCAATGATCATAACTTTCCCTTATTGCTTCTTTAAAAATTTTTTTTTTGTGAAAATGTTTAAACAGAGCACATTCAAAACACTGTTTGTTTTATTGAATTTAAATTTTTAGTCAGGGAAAAGGGACAAAAAACAAAATAAAGGAAAATTTTTTTATTGAAACACTATTTGGGGGTTTTCCACAGAGTGCCCCTTATAAACTTAGTTTTTTTTAAAAGGGGGTTAAATTTTTTCCCTTTCCACTGTCTGGTATAATTAAAATGGCTCTTTATTTTTTGCCCCCTCCGCCCCAAACCCCAAGGGGCCATAAAATTTTACTTTTTTTTTAATTACATGGAAAATTTTCAGGGGGTTGTTTTTTTGGGAACCCAAGGGTGTAAATTTTTTAAAGGTTTCCCTTGACCATACCATAAATGTATGGGAAAGTGAAAAAAAAGTGGGGGCCCAAATGTGGGAAAAAAAATTTAAATTTCGCCATTTTTTGTGGGGGGGGTTTTTTTTTTTAGGGGGTAATTTTTTTAAAGTTTTTACCCGTATTCTGCAGGTCGGTTTCAAATTCCCCTTTTATGCCCCAAAAAGTGGGTTTTTTGTCATTTATTGCGGGATGAAGTGTAGGTTTCATTATACCATTTTGGGATATACATGACTTTTTGATCACTTTTTATTATTTTTAGGGGATGTGGAATTTTTGGGGTTTGGAAAAGTTAGCGTAAAGGGAGAATGATGTAATTTTTTTAATAGATCAGACTTTTATGGGCCGGGATTAAATTATATTCAGTTTTTTATTTTTTTGTAACAAATAACCTGCAGTCCTTTTTGAATATTAAAGGGGGGTTTTTTCACTACATTGTTTTCCCCTTTCCTCAATCCTATTTTCTTGGTTTCACTTTGAATTCAGGGGCGTGTTTATTGGCTTCTACTAGGCTGTAGTAGAAGCCAGGTCTGTAGCTATAGCAACCAGTGCTGACAGCCTATCAGGATAGATCAAACAGGTCTTTAGCTATATCGACCAGAGGAAAAGATGCAGTCAATACAATAGGTGAGATCTAGGAATAGTTAGGACACTGTTAATTGACATATATTGCAAGATCTTTAACATAAAAAGCAATTCTTATAGTGAGACAACCCCTTTAACACCCTTCTGCATTATGTAGACAGTGCTGAAGGGTGTACCTAGATAGTCATTCCATTACTTCCTGTCAGAGGCAAGTATTAGAACTGTTTACATGATTGCTATGGAAGCCTTCATTGAGCATCCAGCTGCCATTGTAACCAAACGGCACCCCGCAATCTTGTTGCAGGAGGGGTGGGGCTGTTCCTCATTCACTTGGATGCTGTGGCCGCATCTAAATGGTTAATCAACTCAGCCACCTCCACACTGCTTGGATCGGAGCTGGCTGTAATAACCAGCCAGCACCTGTCGTGTATGGAGGAGGCTCAGCAAGTGAGTCCGCTCCATACCACTTTATGAGTATTATTATTAGGTTTACATCAAAAGTCAGTAAGGGGTTAAGTATAAAGTAAAAATAAAAAATGTGATGTTTCGGTCGATTCCATATGTACTAAGGCATTACTCCTAGAAGTATAGCTTAGAGGGAAAATGATCTCTGCACATATAAATCTGTTGCCTGTACAGCAGTGCACTTAGGCTGTTCTGCTGTGCAGGGAAGGAGCCTCACAAGCTCTATGCACAGGCCTCTGTGATCTGTATCAGCCTTAAAGGGAACCTGTCACATAGGTGATGCCCCCCTTGCTGAGAACAGCACAAGCTAGTGACAGACCTGCTGTTTCCAGCGCTGTGTCCCTTATTCTGTAAGATGCAGCAGTTTTCGTGTATTTGATGCCCAAATCTGCAGTTTTCAGCCAGAAAAGAATCATGAGAAGAGTCCGTTTTTTTCAAACCCCGCCCACCTGAGGCTAACCCCACCCACCCCAACTGATTAACCTGTTACTTTGAATAGGTAGAAACATGTGAATAACTGCCAGATGGGCGGAACTAGCCTTTGGTGGGCGGGGCTAAAACCTGCTCATGAATAAGATTTGAGCACTAAATACTCGAAAACGACAGCATCTTACAGAATAAGGGGGACAGTGCTGGAAACAGCAGGTCTGTCACTAATCTACGTGACAGGTTCCCTTTAAGGTGTTATTCACCAAAGCTCAATCTATATATAAATCCACCGCACCCCAACAGTAAATGCTATTAAAGGAGGTTTATTTATACTCAGAAAGCCGGATTTAGAACAGCAGACTGCATGAGTATTGCACTAGTTCTGTAATAATTACAAAACACATATATCGTAGAAGATACATATATACATAAAAAAATATATTATGGACCAGGATATATTGCAAACCAACAGATGTCAGAATTTTGCACGACGTTTTGGCTAAACAAGCCTTTATCAAGTAACATCTATTTATGAAGAAGACAATATGGTAGGAGAAAGGCCACAAGGTAAGGTCATAAGCGTCAATGAGAAGTGGATAAAGATTCCAGTCCGCAGGTAGTGGAATATGTTGCCATAAGGAGGGCTGATAGGGATATGAAGAATGGACGAATACGTCCAAAGGCATGAGGAGAACGCTGGCCAGATTGAACGAAGACCAAGCTGGTCTCTTCCACTTTGGTATAGCACCCAAATATCCAATATACTCTGATGTGCGTAACCATTTACCAACAATTTATTCACCAAGGCTGGGAAAAGGCACTTTGGTGCCCTAGGCAAATAGGTCAAAATGAACTCGCTTGTCACTTCCCAAAATACTTAGTCCTGACCTGCACACACACACGCAGCACCTCCAGCTGTGCCCTAACTAGCCAGGTGGAATGGGTAAAAAAAGACCACAATTTCACCATCTTTTTTTGGACTATATCTTTATTCAGTAGGTCAGTACAATCCCAATGTTTGTTCTTTTTTATTCTCTTATTTGCTTTTCAGCGCCATGATCTGAAACCAATAACTTTTTACATTTTTCTATCTACGGATCTGTGTGTGAGCTTGTTTTTTGCAGTTCTAAGAGTGGCTTTCATTGGTACCGTTGTGGCTTTTTGATCAGTTTGTAGTCACATTTTTTGGGAGGGAAAGCAATCTAAAAAAAAAGGCCGTTAATTTTGGCACTGGTTATCTTTGTTTGCTGTTCAGCCTGCATGATATATAAGGTTACATTTTAAAGGATCAGACTTTTACAGACGAGGTGAAACCAATTATATTTTATTTTTTACTGCTTTCATTATTTAAACTTGTAATATTTTTTTTTTACTTTTGAAACATTTTTTTACTCCCCCTTGGGTATTTGTACAAACATTTGAACAGTATTCTGCAATACTAATGTATTGCAGAATAGTGAGCTATTATAGTAAGATGGCATGCCGAGGAGCCTTCATTAGACTCCCGGCTGCCTTGACTGCTGGTCAGCACCCTGCGATTGTATGGCAGGTGGTGGCAGCGCGCTCCATATTCGTGCCCCCGCCTTAGTCATTCATTTACCTTTGCCTATGTGTCATCCTAGCCCTGCTATTCACATTACTTCTTTGCCATCTGTCACTGGTATATGCGTAATACCGAGACAAAGGGGATCCAATGTATACTGTGGCGTAGCCATAGGTTTATATAGACCAGTGATGGCAAACCTTTTAGAGACCGAGTGCCCAAACTGCGACCGAAATAACCTTAGTTACCGCAAAGTGCCGACGACATCGGCAGGAAGCAGGGCCACACAACAATTAATACGAGGGATGTGACAGCCGCATAGCCCATCCCTCTGCCATATTTCCACTATACAGAGACCATATAGTGGTAGATAGGAGTGTACACAGGTGCTCAGCAGACAGTTGACTGAATAATACTACAACGCAATGATCACATATCCCCACCACATAGTGACTGAATAATACCATCACATATCACCACCACAAAGTGACTGAATAATGCCACCACACCATCACCTCATATCACCACTACATACTGACTGAATAATACCACCACACCATGGCCTCATATCACCAACACATTAGAGATTACATTTCAGGCACATTGAGTGACTCACAGGTGACGTTTCTCCGATGAGTCGCTCACAGTCCGATTTCTTCTCCATCCGGTCCACACCACCATGCTGACTTCTCTCGACCAACACTTGTCCCTGCAGATTTGAACAAAAATATCTTAGAATCCTCACTTTTCCAGCAACTCCTTACTTATATGTATATAGGTCCCCTCAATTAGGTAGATATATAGATATATGTCACCTCAATTAGGCAGGTATATAGATATATGTCCCCTCAGTCAGGCAGGTACATAGATATAGGTCCCCTCAGGCAGACAGGTATATAGATATAGGTTACCTCCGGCAGTATACAGGTCCCCACAGGCAGTATATAGATTAGCTCTCCACAGGCAGTATATAGATTAGCTCCCCCTCAGGCAGTATATAGATTAGCTCCCCCTCAGGCAGTATGTAGATTAGCTCCCCCTCAGGCAGTATATAGATTAGCTCCCCACAGGCAGTATATAGATTATATAGATTAGCTCCCCACAGGCAGTATATAGACAGCTCCTCACAGGCAGTTTATAAATTAGCTCCCCCTCAGGCAGTATATAGATTAGCTCCTTACAGGCAGTATATAGATTAGCACCCCACAGGCAGTATATAGATTAGTTCCCCCTCAGGCAGTATATAGATATCTCCCCCTCAGGCAGTATAAAGATAGCTTCCACTAAGGCTGTATATAGATAGCTCCCCACAGGCAGTATATAGATTAGCGCCCCCTCTGGCAGTATATAGATAGCTCCCCCTCAGGCAGTATATAGATAGCTCCCCCTCGGGCACCAATAAAACGCATTCCTCTTCTGCCTATCACTGGTGGAGTGATGACGTCATCACGCTGCCAGCGCGGGGACACCTCTCCGGCAGCTCCTTGCCTGCGCAGCCTCAGATTGGGCAGCCAGGCATGTGTGCCAGCAGGTTCGCCACCGCTGATATAGACCAAACATAGTCATTTTTGGATGACATTTAGCCTATTTCTTGGGCTACCATGCTTTTGCATCTAGCACATAAAATATATACCTGACCAAGTGTAGAAACAGGATATATTAGCCCAAAATAGATGACTTTTTGCTCTGTAGAACCCTGGAATCCTTTTTTTTTAAAACATCCCTAATGGCGAAGGATGATTAAGAGTTGAAGTATACAACATACATACAACATGTGACTTCTTCCAGTCAGCGGGAGATCTCTTTTAATTTCTTTTCCAGTAATGAAGCTTCAGTAAACACAAGGAAAATGGAATGATAGTTTCAGTTTTCCTTTTAGCTATGACATACCTAGCATGCCTCTTACGTAAACTATTCAGAGTGCCCACAGCTACCTCCGTTGTAGTACATGGCTGATTCTGTTGCCTTTTCCATTTAAAGACAATCTTTCCTGTTCTTCCTTCCATTTTACATGCACAGCGCTCCTGGAAGCTGACAAATGGTAAGTGGTTTGGAGGGGACATCACACTAGATCTGATTTAGTTGTGCTCTTATAATAAGGTATTCTGCTCTCTCTGATTAATACATGAAAGTTAACCAGGACAGGAAAAATATGTCTGCCTTCCTCTGAACACCACACCTTTCCATTGCTTGTGTTTTTTTGCAGCTCGGCTCTGTTAATCTGAATGAAGCTGAGTGTTACATCGTCACATATTTGTAAAAAAGCCATAAATACCCAAGGAGGAGTAAAAAAGAAATTCAAAAGTAAAAAAAAAAAATATTACAAGTTTAAAAACACTCCCCATTTTTCAAATAATAAAAGCAATAAAAATTAAAAATAATTGCTTTCACCTCGTCTGTAGAAGTCCGATCCTTTAAAATGTAACCTTATATATCCCGCAGGCTGAACACCATAAAAAAGATAACCAGTGCCAAAATTGAGACTTTTTTCTTTAGATTGCTTTCCCTCCCAAAACATTTGATTACAAACTGATCAAAAGGTCACAAGAGTACTATATGTCCATATGTCCATCATGTTTAACCAAGGGTGGGGAAAGCTGTGGATGAAGTGAGAGGTAAAGAGAAATTTTAAGCTTTGCTTCCCCTATTGATTAAGACTTTGGAACCAATCTGTACTAAAGGAGTATTTGATCCTGATCCCAAAATTGCCATCAGACTGAATCTAGACATTTTATACAGCTATATAAGTATTAATATTATTTAGTTACAAGTTGCCCGTCCCATTTATTTTGTCGCTGCACCGTGTGACATGGCTGGCCCCGGTCCGTCTCCTGCTGCAGGCTTATCCAAAGGGCCAGCACATGGCAATCAGCTTTCCCAGGCAAATGACTTGCCACCTATTTGTACTTAAAGGGTACCTCCCCCTTTCCTCCTTTAGAAGCTCTTTGGTGTGCTTCATAGTGTTGAATGGCGTTCTTCAGTTTCTGAACTCTTCTCTGCTCCTGACCTTTCCGCTTGTCTGCTGACTGTTCTGACCTCCGGCCTGTCTATAAATTTACAAAAGTATTCTGCCTGCCCTGATCTTCTGCCTGTGACCCAAGCTTCTATTCCTTCAGTACTACGCTTACACATCAGCTGTCACTACAAGTGACCATGTCAGGTGTAGCAAACTACAAGTCCCCTCAAGCGAAGTCCAGAAGTCCATTCTTTAGACTCCTCTCCTCGGCATCAGTTTTGTGCCAAAGCCTGTGACTGACCCTGACGATCCACCACCTGCTACAATACCGCAAACAGCTTGTAGACAGGTGTAGCACTGGTTTGAAAGCAAGCGGCCATGTCTATCTACTTCATAAAAAGCTCTTAAAGTTAATCTGACTCAAAGCATTTTTGGAAAAAAAATCTTCAGTTTTTGTAGCAGTTTTTCATTTAGACCCAGGAACGGATTCCAATGTAACAGGAAATATAAAGGAAGGACTTACACTTAAACTTCTTCTAGTTTTTTCATCAAAAACTATGTATGAAAAAATCCTTAAGAAGTTAAAATACATTTTATTTACCCTAGAAATCTTTTTTATTAGTTTGAATGGGAAGATCACACACAATCACATTTTCCTATGTGACAATGTTATGTTCCTATGTTATGTGACAATGAAATAAAGCAATACCTAAATTTTCGGTTACATGTAATCAATGGGTTAGGACTACCAGGGTATAAGGCATAGTGAGCACTATAGCAGGTGCTATGGTGCCCAACAGCTAAATGGGTCCTTTTCTGTTTAGACATAAGGGGAAGTTGGTAATGACCATGGAAGGGAGAAATAAAAATTTAATCCAGTCCTGTGCATTATCTCTTCTCTGTTTTCTGCAGTATTCGTCTTTAATTTATTATCCCTATCCACTGACATTTGCTGTGCTTTATACCAGCACGTGCCATCATTATGTATATATCCTTTGCTGTGAGGTCACAAGTATATGGTGACTTCTTTTTGTCTGCATTATCTGTACATTATGATATCATGATGTACATGATCAATGTACTTTGACATCACTGTGTACACGGTCCATGTAGTGTGATATCCCTGTGAGCATCATCCCTGCACTGTGACATCACTTTGAGCTTATCGCTGTACTATGATATCAGTGTGAACATTATCCCTTCACTGTGAGCATTATCCCTGCACTAGTACCACTATCCGTGCATTGTGACATCACTGTGACATTATCCGTGCATTGTGACATCACTGTAAGTTATTCCTGCACTATGACATCATTGCGAGCAATGTATTTGCACTGTTACAATACTGTGAGCTTTATTCCTGTACTGTGATAACCAATGAGCATTATTTCTGTACTTTGATATCACTGTGAGAATTATCCCTGCACTATGACATCACTGCGATCCTCATCCCAACACTGTGACATCACTAAGAGCATTATCCCTGTACTATGACTTCATTGGGAGCATTATCTTTGCACTGTGATAATACTGCAAGCTGTATACCTGTACTATGACAATACTGCGAGCTTTATTCTTGTACAGTGACAACACTGTGATCATTATTTGTGTACTTTGATATCACTGTGACCATTATCCCTGCACTATGATGTCACTGCGAGCCTTATCCCTACACTGTGACATCACTGTGAGCAATGTCTTTGCACTTTGACAATACTGTGAGCTTTATTCCTGTACTGTGAAAATACTGTGAGCATTATTTATATACTTTTCTATCACTGTGTGCACTAACCCTGCACTATGACATCACTGTGAGCATTATCCCTTCACTGTGACAACACTGTAAGCGTTATTTTTGTACGATGACCTCAGTGTGAGAATTATCCTTGCTCTGTGACATCACTGTGTGCATGATCCCTGCACTATGACAACAACATGAGCATTAATCCTGGACTGTGAAAACACTATGACATCACTGTACCCATCGTCCCTGTATTGTGGCATCACTGTATGCATTATCCTTATATATCAAAGAGCCCAAAATAATTCTGAAACTTTCCATATACGGATTTGCTGCACAAGGTGGTTGTGGTGAAATAGACCCCCTTTCCATGTTTTGCTATGGGGCCCCATGATTACATGTTACACTCCTGGTGTAATGATTTTATCAAACAACTTTTTATACTTCAGATACCTTGGCTATTACATTTTAATTTTCAGATTTTTGGGGATAAATCTGTGTGTCCCAGCATTGTACTCACCTTTCAGTGATTGCCATAATCTTAGTCAAGCATGTTTCTTACATCTATTAAATTACCAGTTAACACGTGGTTTAGCAGCCTGACCTTTCTATTGAATTTAGCTTTCACTATCTGAGGATGTTCATTCATTAAGGAAAGTCTGCATCCAGACAGGAAAGAATTCTTCCTTCATTGGAACAAGTCAGGAGTCAGGGGAGTGTACGGGGAGTGGGATATCACTGGCATGTGACTTCTTCCAGTCAGTGAGTGACTAGGGTAAAGTGAAACCATGAAGAAATAATCTTTACACTGGAGCTTTCCCTTGGAATCAGTAGAGCAGTTACCTGCACATGTATTATTGTTCTGCCTGATCAACAGCATTTTCTCTGAAGAACCGGCGCCTTGTTTAGGTTTCTATGTTAGATATGGAAATCACAATTCTGCTCGCTACCAATAAGTCATCCACTTGTATGTGATCTGCAAGAATACTCTTCATTTATTTGCATTGCCCCGTCTTCATTCACAAAAACTTATGATTCATTTTTTTTTTTCCCACAAAATTTTTTAATGGAAATATGAAAATTAAGCAAGAGGACATCTGTGGACTGACTGAAACGGAGATGTGTGGCACATGGGATTTTGTAAGTGTGAGATTATCCTTTTCTATTTCTGTCATATTGTAAAATCCTAAAATACTATGTTAGAATCTCTATCTATCTATCTATCTATCTATCTATCTATCTATCTATCTATCTATCTACCATCTATCTATCTATCTATCTATCTATTCGTCTGTCCAACTATCTATCTATCTATCTATCTATCTATCCGTCTATCTATCCATCTATCTATCTACCATCTATCTATCTATCCTATCTATCTATCTATCTATCCGTCTGTCCACCTATCTATCTATCTATCCTATCTATCTATCTATCCTTATTTATTCATTTATTTAAACGTCCATCCGTCACACGGTGGAACAGGATACAGTGAAGTGAGTTTAAATCATTCTGCTTTTCCCTCTCTTCCTCCCTCCTCATCTATAACAGTGGGAATGATGGGAGTTGTAGTTTCCCAACAGCTTAAAGGGAACCTATCCCACAGGTTATGCCCCTCTCGCTGAGGGCAGCACAAGCTAGTGTCAGACCTGCTGTTTCCAGTGCTGTGTCCCTTATTCTATAAGATGCAGCAGTTTTAGAGCATTTACCCCTCAAATCTTATTCATGAGTAGGTGTTAGCTCTGACCACAGAAGGCTAGCTCCGCCCACTGACAGTTATTCACATGTTTCTGCCTATTCAAAGTAATAGGTTTGTCAGTTGAGGTGGGCGGGGCTAGCCTCAGGTGGGCAGAGTTTGAAAAAAACTGACTCTCTGAAGGGCTCTTCGAATGACTCTTCTGGCTGAAAACTGTAGATATGAGCATTAAATACTCTAAAACTACAACACCTTACAGAATAAGGGGCACAGTGCTGGAAACAGCATGTCTGACACTAGCTTGTGCTGTCCTCAGCAAGGGGAGCATGAACTATGTGACAGGTTCTCTTTAAGGGCCGCAGTTTGAGGATGTCTGGTCTAAATCCTTCGATTGGTGGATGATACTGAACTTTTTACTATTTAAATGCTTACTTATACAAATGGATAAAACGTGAATATAGCGCCTGTTGAAACGTTGCGGCCTGTGTAGTGGCCTTATTCACAGCGCTGCCTACAATGCCACTACATAGGTCAGAAGACGCTTTATTTTCACGTTTTATCTGTTTTTATATGTAAGCATTTAAACAGTAAAAATTTCAGTACCATCCACCTGGATGGAAAGATTCATGTCTCTGTGTAGTTCAAGCCAGCAAAGATCCGTGCTGTGGAGTACTGGAACTGAACCAAGGACCATGATTGAATTAATGCAGCTACACCTGGGTGAGTCTTGCTGGATTTTTGTATTTAGTATACATTATGATCTCCCTTCCTGCACAGCGCTTCGATGTGAACGCTGACTATGATTGCAGCAGTAGCTGTTCTCACTTACATTAGTAAGTTAGTGGTGCGGCAACATTTTCCCTCTCCCCCTCCCACCCAGGCGGGGGCCACAGTGTCCTCTGCATTATAAACTGTTAAAGGGGTTGTCACGCTACAAAGATTAGCTTTCAAAATGTAGGGAACACTAAATGAAGACATTTTCCCAATATCTTGCTTTGTTCATCTTTTTTTATTAAGGAGCTACAAGTGATTTTATCACCTCCCTGGCTCTTTCTGTTCCCTTAGTGACCAATCTGTTTACTCCTTTTCCCCTGCTGTTTGTTCTATGTGATAGCAGTGAGTGATCTCATCACACAGGTGATGCTGGCCGGCAGTGAAAAGCTTGTTTTTATCTGATTTTTCAGACAAAAGCCTGTAATTAGTACTGTTTACTTTAGATATATCTCTTGCTAGCAGTTTCAGAGAGCTTCTAAGCCAGTGGTTCTCAACCTTTCTAATGCCGTGACCCCGCAATACGGTTCCTCATGTTGCGGTGACCCAACAAAAACAATTGAGCTACTTCAAAATGTAATTTTGCTAACGAGGGTTACAAATTGTGATGTCTGAGCGTACTTACATGAATACATGTAAAGTACCACTCAGCTTACATAGATGTAACCTTATACAGGACATGGGTTTTTGTGTGACGCCTCTGAGCGGTACCTCTACATGTCACATACATGTAGAGGTACCACGCAGAGCCGTTACATAGATGTAACCTTATACAGGGGACATGGGGGGTTATATATGTGTGACGCCTCTGAGCGGTACCTCTACATGTCACATACATGTAAAGGTACCACTCAGAGCCGTTACATAGATGTAACCTTATACAGGGGGGCTGTGGGGGGGTTACATGAGGGGTTACATATGTGACGCCCTCTGGCGGTACACCACCGCCACAGTACAGGTAAGGTCCCTGCAGGACCGTACATGTGTACTATCACTGTGAATGGCATGGTGGGTTAACAAAGTCACTGTTACATAATATTCACTGTGACCCAGACGCACCTCCCTACATAGTGCAACAGGTCTCGGTCGTAGTCCGTTTCCTTCCTCGCAGCGCCGCGCCACAGGAGCGGCTCATAGACCACCAATGCTATGATAACGCCCCACTGCTCCCTCTCCCCTCAATAATTCAAACTGTGCCGCCGCTGTGCCTCCTCCCTGCATAGTGCGGCGCCCACAGCGCTCCTCCGCAAATCCGCAGCACCCAGTTCTCTGTCCTCACGGCGCCCCCCTCAGCTCTCCGGCCGGACGGCGACCCCTGTGTTTTGGTCGTTCGACCCCCGCCGGGGTCGCGACCCACAGGTTGAGAACCGCTGTTCTAAGCTAATCTAAACTAATTAACAGACTGAAAACACAGAGTTGAATACAGGGAGTGAATGCACAGAGCTCATATGCTATTTATAAACAGTCTGACCAGGAAGTGACAGGATGCATCTATGAAACTCTGATGGGAGACAACCCCTTTAAGTATCAAGTCCTCCCCTAGTGGCCAACATATATACATGCCTTAACGTGCCATGCGGTCATTCAACCACATAATGGCAGTATTTTTGTTACAAACTGAAACAGGACACGCTGGGGAATGAAAATCTATGTATACTGTGTTTTTTCCAAAAATAGACAGGGTCTTACATTATTTTAATTTCCAAAAAAAAGGGCTACAGCATTTTTTTTTTCAATGAACAACAATCACACATTTATGATTGAACCAAAAATAAACATTTATTCAAATGTCATCACATTCTTGAAAAGCAGCATAATTCTCAAAACACTCCATGACTGGTGGTTGTGATGTCACATGTGGATGCTTCTGTGGGAGTGAGCACAGCCAGCCAGGAGGCGGGGTCCAAGAGGAGGCATTCGGGAGGCAGGATGTGGTACCCTGGTGCGCCAGCCAAGCCCACACCATAGCAAGTAGGAGGCGGGACCAGGAGGCAGCATTCGCGAGGCGGGACTTGGGAACAGCAATCAAGCAAAAATCATAGTACAGTAGTGTCCAGGAGGCGGGATCAGGAGGCGGGCACCAGGTGAAAGTTACATGATGGCTATTTAAATAAATGGCTGACTATGATAAACGGGCATGGAACACCAGACTAAAAGCAACACTTAAAGGAGTTGTCTCACTACAGGCTTTCAGCCTACTTCAGTGTGTCTGGCAGCATAGGATTTTTTAATTCAGGGTCGTGTTTCTTGTCTGCCTCTTCTACTCCTCTTTCCCCCCTCCTCTCAGCACACAGAAAGCTCTCCTCCATAACTTCTATACAGCAGGGGGAGGGCGATGGGGTTTGCTGCCAGAGTTAACCCTGTGTGTGCCTGCCTAGATCTGCTGCTTACTGCTGGATCAGCTGCACAGTACTGTTGCTGAGCTCTTGCTGCTCCTCTCCACAGAGTCAGGAGACAGCAGGGAGAGGGGTGATCTATGAGTGTGGTGAGGTCTGTGACGCTGTGTATGCTAATAAAAGAGCAGGGGGGATGCAAGTGCTCCTATACCCCCTGCTTACCATACAAATCTCCATGGACATCTCAAGCAACAACAAACAAACCCTGTTCTGTGCTGTCCACCAATCAGAACACAGGGCAGGATGTGTCACGAATACATCAGAGCAGAGAGGGATATGAACCATTCACATGCCCCCCTGATCTGTTCTATTAGTATAGTCAAAGCTCAACAAATACATCATGATTATAGTAACACACTTCACTGCTGTCACATCCTACTGACCACAGATCAGCCTCATCTCTGCTCTCCTCAATCTGTGTAGATATCAGGAGGGAGCAGGGACACACAGGGTTATCCAGGCAGCACATCTACACAGACACAGACGCCCGAGCCCTCCCCCTCCCTTCCCTCCAGAGGGAGGGGCTCTGTGCTCTGACCTGTATTGAGAAGCTGATGAGTCATCAGCACTGACAGCCAGTGAGATAAAAATCAACAGGTCTGCTGCTATAGTAATTTGAGAAGCTGATGCACTCCTACTACCAGGGATAACTCAAAATCAGTAGGACATGTGTAATGAACATATATTGCAAAGCTGCTTGTTTTTTAAAGATTTTTTAATTAAAACCCAATCATTGTAGCGAGACAACCCTTTAATGAGCACTTCTATGTTCTGTCTCAGGACAAGCCTCCTTGGTGTCCACAAGCCCTTTATGATCTATCAGGTTTCCTTTGCAACCCTGTGTTTGAATCAATACAAAGTTACAAACAATTAACAAAAATAATGCTGTAAATTCATAGTCAAATTTGAGCTTAGAGAGCTTTTCTGAAGCTGCAAGTAAAGAACAGCATTACACCTATGTTACACTACATGCTGTGTATAGAAACAAATGACTATATAGGCACTTACAGGGGCATTCATGGCAGCTGCACATAGGGACATCTATGGCAAGCAGGAACTTATTGTATATAAAGAGCACGTGAAGCAGGCACTTAATGGGGCACTTCTTGTTGTCAGGTGGTTTATGCTACTCTGTCTGAGAGCACAATGTGGTGGAGGGAGCGGCCGAGCTCTGTGATATGTATGTTTATGTTATTTGAAGCAGGATTTCTAAGAAAAAACAAAGGAAAAATTGAACAGAAAGTGAAAGTACTGTTTAACCCTCCATCAGTGTGTGAACTGAGCAAACTGAATCACTGTATGTGGGTGGGGTAAGCAGTACTTTCACTTTCTGTTTGATTTCTGGCTGTGCTTTTTACTTATAAATCCTGCTTCGAATCATATAAACCTATGTATCACAGAGCTCACCTCCTCTCCCTCTATCATATAACCCTATATATCACAGAGCTCACCTCCTCTCCCTCTATCATAAAACCCTATATATAACAGAGCTCAGCTTCTTCCCTATCATATAACCCTATATATCAAAGAGCTCAGCTTCTCTCCTTTATCATATAACCCTATATATCACAGAGCTCAACTTCTCTCCTCTATCATATTACCCATATTATCACAGAGCTCAGCTTCTCTCCTCTATCATATAACCCTATATAGTCACAGAGCTCAGCTTCTCTCCTCTATCATATAACCCTATATGTCACAGAGCTTCAGCTTCCTCTCCTCTATCATATAATCCTATTATCACAGAGCTCAGCTCTCTCCTCTATCATATAACCCTATATATCACAGAGCTCAGCTTCTCTCCTCTACCATATACCTATATGTCACAGGCTCACTTCTCTCCTCTACATATAACCTTATATCACAGAGCTCAGCTTCTCTCTTCTATCATATAATCCTATATATCACAGAGCTCCCCTCCTCTCCCTCTATCATATAACCCTATATATCACAGAGCTCACCTCATCTCCCTCTATCATATAACCCTATATATTACAGAGCTCAGCTTCTCTCCTCTATCATATAACCCTATATATCACAGAGCTCATCTCCTATCCTCTATTATATAACCCTATATATCACAGAGCTCAGCTTCTATCCTCTATTATATAACCCTATATATCACAGAGCTCAGCTTCTCTCCTCTATCATATAACCCTATATATCACAGAGCTCAACTTCTCTCCTCTATCATATAACCCAACATGTCACAGAGCTCAGCTTCTCTTCCTCTATCCTATAACCCTATATGTCACAGAGCTCAGCTTCTCTCCTCTATCATATAACCCTATATGTCACAGAGCTCAGCTTCTCTCCTCTATCATATAACCCTATATGTCACAGAGCTCAGCTTCTCTCCTCTATCATATAACCCTATATATCACAGAGCTCAGCTTCTCTCCTCTATCATATAACCCTATATGTCACAAAGCTCAACTTCTCTCCTTTATTATTTAATCCTCTACATCACAAATATTTGACTATTGTATGGATCTTTTTTAAATTAGATATTTATTTTCTTTGTTTCCCTATCTACATCACTCTCCCTCACTTCCCTTTCTGATAGCACAGCAATGAGAGAATTGCTTGATGGTCCTTCATTCTGGTTGACTCTCGTCTGAGAAGTGCAAAATATTATCGACAGTAGCCTGATGTGTGTGAAGAAATCCCCCTTTACCTAATGCAGTAAAAGATTACCCTATTTTCCTTTAATGTTTTCCTCTTGGTCCAGCCTAATCCTATTTATCCCTGTAGAGAGAACAATAGAGCAATCATTATGTAATTACCTACTATTAGTAATAAATAAGACTGCGCCTAAGATTCGCCGCCCGACGTAGTGCGCTCATACATGCCGTGTAAAGTCCGCCGTGCCTCGCCAGTGTATGAGGCGCAGTGCGGGACTGCGCCTAACATGTATTCCGATTCGAGACAGGCTGGAAAACAGTGAGAAATCATTAAAGATGTCCGTGCGGCATGGAGTATGAATCAAGAAAATCGTCTTTATTAGGTGTAAAACATTCTCTGAAAAAGAGCGCAAACCTTCTAAAAAAATACATAAATAAAATCACTTTCTAAAAATCCAGAATGGCGCTACATCGGGAATTTGGATATTGAAAATTGCCAGGAAATACAGTAATTCAAAATCTTTAAGCGCTTTTCATTGTTCGGCAGAAACCAGCCAATCAGAATAGGAGCGACAGTGAACCATTATAAGCTATGGAGAAGTATGGACCAATCAAATTCAAAGGCAGACAGTTCAAAATACAGTAAAAAAGGCAGAAAAGAGCTGATTGGTTGAGCCCAGGCGGCAGATATGAATCCACCAATGATATGTAGTGCGTCTATTTTGAATGGAGAAAGAAGGGCGCGATAGAAGGGCGCCCTAAAAGTTATCACTGTCTATGGGAAATATTCCCTAGTACTGTTTTGGGTTTTTGGGGGGAAGAGGGGTTTCGTCCTTTTTTAACCCAAAACCCGGGGTTTGAGTATTTTATCTCTAGATTTTTCTAGGGGGAAAAGAATGCAGGGGCGAGTTTTGTTTGGTTTTGGTAATTTTAAAAGAGGCGCGGTTTTTTGGGCCAAGGTGGGGAAGCGAACACGCTCTTATGGTTTTTTAATGCAATCTGTAATAAAACTGTACTTTGGCCCGAAATCAAATGATAAGACCCCCCGAAGTTGTCCCCATTTTGTATATAAAATGAGCAATAATATGGGGGAAACGAAAAAAAATTTTTAATTCAATAAATTCATTTTTATTTCTTTTTTTTTCTTTTGCCACTTACAATATTTAGGGGTTTGTAACGAAAAATCAAGAAATAAAAATGAAACCCCAGAAAGGGCAGTAAAGAGGCACTAAAAAAGCTATAAAAAAAAAATAAAGTTGTAAAATAAGGAAAAAAAAAGCAAAGTTTGGGAGAGGGAAACCCCCATTTTTGCTATAGAAAGTAAAAACAAAACCCCAAAATATTTTTTAATTTATATAAATATTAAAAAGAAAAAAAAGGGAAAAAAATTTTGGGGCCCTTTGAAAAATACTGAGAGAGAAAAAGTAGGTGGGGGGAATGAAAAAAAAAACCCAAAGGGATTAAACACTTTTTTCCCACTGTTTTTTTACCGAGGAGGATGCCCCTTCCTTTTTAAAACGGGAAGAGGGGTTTAAACCCCAATTTAAAAAGTTTTTTGTCAAACCCCAAAGGAAAAGTGAAAGCTCCGTTTAGGAAGATTAAAATGGGCCCCAAACCCCCAGGTCCGGTTGGCTTTACCCCCCACGTGTCCTAAAGAGTTAAAATGAGTCATAGATAGGGCCCCTGTTCTTTTAAATATTCTTTGGAAACTGTTCAAAATAAGGGGGGTATGTCCCAAGGTTGGGCCCCAATAGCAAATTTTTGGTCCAATTTTTAAAAAAAGGGTGTAAAAAAAGTGATCCGGGAAAACTATAGGCCCAAGTAAGTTTAACCTCTGTTGTGGGTAAAATTTTTTAGGGTTTTGTTAGAGATGCTACCCCGGGATATCTCCCGAAAATAAATGTATAACCCCGTTCCAATGGGTTCATGAAGGATGGGCCCTTCAAAATAATCTCATCAGCTTCTATGAGGAAGTCAGTGCTAGAAGGGATGGGGGTAAAGGGCATGGATGTCCTATATCTAGATTTTTCAAAAATTTTTGAAACGGGTGCCACAAAAAAGGGTTGGAAAAAAAAAATGGGGGAATGCTTGGAGGGGGGAAAATGTGGGGAAAGGGGGTTAAGTTAACTATCATGTTTGAAAAAAAAGGGGTTTTAATTTAACGGGTACATACTGGGAACGGTTTCGCTTTTTCAAGGGGGGTACCAAAATGGGCCCAGAAATTGGGGCCCCTATCCTCTTTTTAACATTTTCATTTTTTTTTTTTTAAACAAAAAAATTAAAAACAGTAGAATTATCGATTTTTTGCAGCCCATACTAAGCTCTGTAAAGTAACCCAACACAATAGGGATAATATGTTTTTTCAAAGGGATCTGGATAATTTGGGAAGGCCCCGGGGGCGGGAAAAAAATGGCGATAAAGGTTTTTACACTGATAAAGCAAGGTTAACCCACTTTGGGGAAGAAAAACCCCATTCATGTTTAATTTTAAAAGGAAAAACCCACTGATTAAAAGTGACATGGGAAAGGGGGAATTTTGGGGGAACCTGGTGGACAGAAAATTTAAATTTGAAAGCACCATTGCGGGCAGAAAGCAGACAAAGCAAAATAGGATCATGGGGTGCTTTAAAAAGGGGAAAATTTGCACTTTAAATGGGGAACATTTTTCTCCCATTATCCCAAGTCCCGGGTTAGACCCCCCCAACATGGAATATTGTGTACATTTTGGGAAACCAGTGCACAGGAAAGAAATTGTAGAGTTAAAACGGGGTACAAAGGGCGGCAAAAAAAATTTAAAAAAAAGGACTGGGTGCACTAAAAGTCCCACAGAAGATTGGCAAGATTGGGGTTTTTTATTTTAAAAGAAAAAAAAGGCTTCGGGGGACAAAAATACATTTTTTTAAATACATAAAAGGTAAATTGAAGAATCTCCCCCCCAAATTTTTAGTTATACACGGGGCTGTATCAAGAAAAAGGGGGGACCCTTTTTTATTCTTGAGGAACGAAATTTTCTAATAAAATTTAGAAAAGGGATTCTTTACTGTAAGAGCAGTGAGAAAAGGGAAAATTTCCTGCCAGGGGGACCTGGTCAGGGTTAAACCCCCAAAAACCAAATTAAAAAAAGGGTTTGGGTTTTCTTTTTTCTGGGGGTGAATAATAGGGATAATTTAAATAGTGACAGGATTCAGGGGGGGGTCATTGCCCGGGGTTTTTTCCCGATTGCCAGTTTTTGGATTCAAAAGGGAAAATTTTTTCCCCTAAAATGGGGGAACAATTGGTTTTTTACCTCATTGGGGGTTTTTGCCTTCCTCGGGAAATAAAACACCTTACCCACAACAGGGAACTAAAAGGAAACGGTTTTGTCTTTTTTTAAACCAAAAAACTATAAAAACTATAAACAAAGAAAAAATTTTTTTTTTTTGTTACCCCCATTTTATTGTAAATTTTATAAAACAGATCGGTACAGCCCCCGGGGAGTCGTTTGCAAAGGGGGTCTTAAACAATCGCCCTTAAAGGCCCCTTAACAACTGGCTTAAAAACCCGGGACTGGAGTCCGGGGAGTCGATTGCTTAACCTTATCAACTAAACTTGTCTTTGAGGCCTTAAAAACCCGGTTTAAAAACCGACTTTTACCCCGACCACCCCGCATTTTAAATTATGTGACCCCCCAGTAAAGGGTTTAAAAAAAGGGCCCCCCCAGTAATTTATACGGTCCCCCAGTGGGGGTTTAAAATTTACTTTATACACTCACCGGCCACTTTTTTTTGGTTCCCCTGTCCAACTGTCTTTAAACCCATTAAATTTTTCTAATCAGCCAAATCACATGGCGGAAACCTCAGTGCAATTTAGGAGGTAGACAGGGGTCAAGAAATCCCCCTGCATTTAAAAAACCGACATCAGTAAGGGGGGAAAAAAAAAAGGTGATTTGATTTGTTTGGGGGAATTTTGGAACGTGGCAGGGTTTTGTTGGGTTTCCCCAGAAGGGCTGGTCGAGAAATTTCAAAAACTGGTGATCTCCTGGGATTTTTAAACCTGCCCAACCAATTCTCTGGGGTTTTTACAGAGACTTGGCCCCGAAAAAAGAAAAAACATCCAGTGAGCGGGAGTCCTGTGGGCGGGAAAAGCCTTGTTGATGCCAGAGGTCAAAGGGGAAAGGGGGAGGGCTTTGAGCTGATAGAAAAACAAAGTGACTCAAATAGCCACCCGTTTCAACCAAGGTAGGAGAAAAGAGGCCCTCTTTTGAACGCACCCGTCGGGGAACTTTGAGAGATGGGCTACAGCCGCAAAGACCACACCGGGTGCCAAATCCTTTTCAGCTAAGAACGGAAAATGGGCTTTCCCAAATTTTCCCAAGCTATCGAAATTTTGGGCATTGAAGAATTTTGGAAAAAAAAGTTGCCTGGTTGGTGGAAATCGCGATTTCTGCCCCCCGGACATTCGGGTGTAGGGTCAGAAATTTTGGGGTCCCAAAAACATGAAAACCCTTGGGTCCAAACCCGCCTTGTTTCAACGGTTCTGGGTGGTGGTGGGGGTGTCTGGTGGGGGGGGAATATTTTTTTTGGGGACTCTTTGGGGCCTTTGGGACCAATTTTACATCGTTAAAACACCTTTGGGAAACTCAGCCCCAAAAAAATTTTAAGGGAGTTTGAAGGCAAAAGGGGGTCCAAACCCCTTACTAGCCCTGGTTAAACCCCAAAAAAGTGGGGCCGGGGAGTTTATATCTCCCAGTAGGGAGGTTGTAGTTTAAATGTCCCCCCCAGGTATATAGGCATGGTTTTGATCCCCCAGCAGGGGATATGGGAGGTTTTAAGGGGGCCCCCCATCAGGTTTTTTTGGGCAGGTTATGGTTCCCCCCCGTAGGTAAAAAAGGCCGGTTATGGATTTCCCCCCGAAGGAATAAAGGAGTTTTGGTCCCCCCAGCAGGTATATAGGGAGGTTTAGGCCCCCAGCAGGGATATTTGGCAGGTTTTTGGCCCCCAAACAGGTTTTTATAGGCCAAAGGGTTTTGGAAACCCACAGCAGGCTATATAGGCAGGTTATGGATCCCCCCCCCGGGAGGTATATGGAAATTTTAAAGGTTCCCCCCCGCAGGTTTTTTTGGACAAAGGGTTTTGGATCCCCCAAAAGGTATATTGGCTGGTTTTTGGTCCCCAGAAGGGTTTTAGGCAGGTTTTTGGACTAGTTGCCAAATTTTGAAAATGAAAAAGCGGGGTACTTTTGTGGGGGGCGCGCTTGCGCGGGCGGCAAAAAATTTTTTCCAAAAGGACACGCCCCCACTTGTTGGTAAATTTACCCCCCTTCCAAAAAAACCACACCCATCCACCAACTGCTAACGGCTTTGGAAGAAACCAGAATGCCCTTAAGCCAGGAGTAGCCCCCCCCTAACCCGTATGCCCCTTTCAAAGGGCCGGGAGATGCTTCCCCTTTTAGAAGTAGATGCCCCTCGTAGCCGGTAGACCAAAATTTGTAGCCGGTGGGCCCCCCTTTTTTAGCCAGGTAGGTGCCCCCCCCTCTGTTAGCCCGGGAGGTGCCCCCTTTGTTACCCGTAGGGGCCCCCTTTTTTAGCCCGGTTGCCCCAATTGTTAGCCCGGGAGTGCCCCATTTTTAGCCAGGGAGTGCCCCCTTGTTGCCAGGTAGGCCCCCCTTGTTTGCCAGGGGTGCCCCCATTGTTTTGCCAGGGAGTGCCCCCCCCCTGTTGCCAGTAGTGCCCCCATTGTTTGCCCGGGGATGCCCCCCTTTTTGCCAGGTAGTGCCCCCATTTCTGCCAGGTTGCCCCCCTTGTTTGCCCCGGTATCCCCCAGTTTCCCCGGTAGTGCCCCCTTTTTTGCCAGTATGCCCCCCTTTTTGCCCGGTAGTTGCCCTCTCGTTTGGGTAGTTTCCCCCATTGTTTTCCAGGTGGGTGCCCCCCATTGGCCAGGTAGTTGCCCCCCTGTTAGCCAGGTAGAGCCCCCCTAAGCTAATAAAAATAAAATATAAAATCCCTCCCTTTTCCACCTCCTGCAGCGCGGCCAGCCCTCCCGATCTCCCCCCGGGGGCAGGGAAGTGAAGCGCCCGCGTTTTACTTCCCCCTCCCGCTGGGATTGTGGTACCCCCGCACAGAGCCGGACATACAGGGGAGGAGGGGAGGGACGATCCCTCCTGCCCTCCCCCCGCACATGAGACCGCGGGGCGGGTTTGGGGGAAACCCCTGCGGCCACTTCACCCGCCCTTGGAGCGCCCGGCGGCTAAAAAAAGGGAGCGCGCCAGCGCTACTCTTGCGCGCGGGAATTTAAAGGACCCCGCCGCCCAAGGCGGCGGGCGGACTGCCAACTCCCCCGGGGGGGCGGGGGGGGGGGGGGGGCCCCAAGAGCGGACCCCCCCGCCCAAAAAAAGGAAGTGGCAAAGGTTTG
>JAODAL010013962.1:0-89212 GCA_025379985.1 Phyllomedusa bahiana
TCCAGTGAAACTAAAATGGTTTTTGAAAAAAACCCTTTCCCCGGACTTTTTAAATGTGGGGGTCATGCGGGTTTTGGGGGCTCATGTGCTTCCAGGACAGGGATATTAAATGTCCTTCAAGAAAGATGGGTTAAAATCATACTGCCTTCTGGGTTTTTTTAATTTGTGGGTGATGCAGGTTTAAGGGGTCGGCTGGGTACAAGACAGGGATAGTGAATGTCTGTGACTTTTTTTCTGTGACTTTTATAACCTAAGTGTGTTGCCTAAGATGTAGCACGTATCCATTTGACTGTTGGGGATGTTAATTTCAGCTTCTCCAGCCTTGTTTGGTGTAATAATGAAGGTGTTGTGGCTCTCCCATAGACTTTAATGGTAATCGCTCATAATCGATGCTCACTATCGAAAAACCTTATCGATAGCGGCCGACTATCGACTATCGATCGATCTCGATAGCCAACGCAATCGCTCAACACTAATAACTACCAGAAACTCAAAAATATTAATATGTACGTAGCCATATAAAACATCTGGATCCAGTATGATGGCAACTCTGGGATCAGAGGAGGGAGAGGGACTAGGCTTAAAAAAAACCTCCCTATCTCCCTCCCTTCACCCAAATTTTCTCCACCCTTCATTGAACTTGATGGACATATGTCTTTTTTCAACCGTGCTAACTATGTAACCTCAGAAGAATACCAACAAACTGGCCAGGAGCAAAGGGAGGAAGGTCCTTAAATCCCAGATGGTGGCTAGCCATTGGAAGACAAATGATGCGCTGGCCCTTAAATCTTGAAGAACCATCCTGTGCATGCCATAGAGAGGGAGTGTGCGCTGCATGCCAGCAGCAGCGGGGATCAGAGCAGGAGAGTGGAAAGGTGAATAACTGCCAGCTGGAGAGAGCAGACACAAGCAGGCCCATGGTTCAGAGCAGGGACCACGGCATGTAATTTCCAGACTGCCAGGAGCCAACACCCCACCTAACACTTACATTTAGGGAATACCCTACACTTGCCACCATATAAACAGTACACAACACCAGATTCTCCGTTTATAGGTGTGAATGGACACAGCGTTATTTCTTTGAAAACTCAAATTGTTTTCCAATGGAAACTTTAAGCTTGAATTCAGTAATTCGGCCGTGGTGAATGCAACCAAAACTGGCATCATGAACCGCCCACTGAAAACACAACCTTTTCTTTTTTGAAACCACCAGCTGTGACTTTTACAGATCATTCACCAATGCACTGCAAAACACATGACAAAAGGGTGGGAAAGAGAACAGTGTGTCTAGGGTTCAGGAGAAAGAAGAAGAGGGAAGGGAAAACGCTTTCTTAAATACTCCTTAACCCCTTCCTGACATTGGATGTATGGGAAGGTGTTCCGGCAAATCCAGGCCATCGTCTGGGATCACAAGCAGAGCCTATATGATTGAAGCATGCAACCAGCTGTATATTACAGCTAACTCCATGTCCTGTCAGGCGTGACTGAAACTCACTGGTCGCAGCTGATTAACTCCTTAGATGCTGAGGTAAATCGCGACCACCAGAGCTATGGGGATGACAGAGAAAGGGTGCCCATGCCTTCCATAGCAACCTGGAAGACTAACCAAAGCTTCTGGATTGCCTGTGACATCATCACGCCCAAACATTCTCAGATGACATGACCGGGCATGGTGTTTGATTGCTACAGTACATAGTAGTACAATATGTACTGCTATGTATTATATCAGTGATCAACTGGTCGCAGAGTCAAGTCCCGTAAGGGAACAAGTGTACATAAAGTAAAAATATTTTTAAAAAGTGAAAAAAGTTAAACACTAAAGAAAAAAATGTACACTGCCCTTTTCTCATTACAAATGCCAAAAAGATCAAAAGTATAAAAGTACACATATTTTGTATCGCTGCCTATAAATCTGTTATGTTATTCAAAGTGCACTATGAACACTTTGAAAACTAAAAAAACAATGGCAGAATTGCGATTTTTATTCATCAAAAAAAAAAGTCTGGCCCAACGCTATGAAAAACTATGGAACACAACCCTAGATGAGATCCCTGAGTGGTTGAATCTAAAATTGGGCGACTTCTGGAAGGTTTCAACTATTCTGGTACTTTGGGGGCTTTGCAAATGACACAATGGTACCCACTAAAATCTGCGTTCCAAAAGCCAAAATATCACTCCCTCCCTTGTACGCCCTGCCATGCGCCCAAACAGCAATTTACACCCACATATAGGGTATTGCCAAGCTTGTAATAAATTGTATAACAAATTTTGAGGTGCTTTTTTTCCAGGTTTGCTTGTGAAAGTGAGACAATTTCAGCTAAAACTGCAAATTATTGGAAAAAAAATATTTTTTCATTTACGCCGCCTAATGTTGAAAAAATCTGTGAAACAACTGTGGGGCCGATATACTCCCTACACCTCTGTATATATTCCTTAAGGTGTGTAGTTTCCAAAGTGAGATCTTTTTAGGGGTGTTGGTGCAGTTTTAGCCGGAAGGGGGGTTTTCCCCAAACCCGTTTAATTTGGGGGCATAAAAAAAAATCCCCAATGTGCGTTTTAAAAATGAGTCTTTTTAGGGGTTTTTTATGAAGTTTTTGCAAACCCTTTGGGTTTTCCACAAAACCAATAATTTTTGTTTTAGTTTCCAAAGTGAGGTTTTTTTTGGGGTTTTTTAAATTTTTGCATCTTAGGGTTCCCACAAAAAATGTAATTTGGGTTTCTTTAAAAAAATCCTAAAAGAAAATGGAAAAAATCCCGTATATGCACCCCCTTTTCGCTTTAGGGTTGGGTTGGGGTCAAAAAAGCGCACTAGGGTTATGGGACATTTTAAAAAATTGGCAAAGGGAAAGAGAAATCAAAATTGTGTTTATTTTTCCCCGATAACATTAAATGTTTTTCCCAAAAATATGAAATAAAAATTTAAAAAAATTTTTCCAAAAAAAAAGAAATTCAAAAAATTTTACCCAACTTTTTTTTAATTTTGTGAAAACATAAAAGATAAAAAAATTTCCCCAAATGCTTCTAGAAAAACTTTAAAAGGGGTAGTTTCCCAATTGTTTTTTTTGGGGGGTGGGTCCCAGCTTTAAAAGGTCTCATAAAGCCATGTCAGGGAATTTCCCCTTTTCCCCCAAAAAATCAGTGTTGCAATTTTTTTGAAAACATGAAAAATTACTACTAAATTAAGCCCCCTAATATGGTAAAAAAAATAAAAAGACATTTAAAAAAAATGAAAACCCAAAGTACAGTAACATATGGTAGGTTTCTATTTTTTTGATGGTATGACTAACTTGGGTTTAAAGGCAAGGGGGATTTTTTGAACTTTTTAAAATGGGAAATTTTTTTTTTAAATTTTTTATAACATTTTTGATATTTTTGACAAAAAACAAGAATTGTTGGGGCTTCCTGTTTTTTTCCCCCCCCCAGCATGTAGAGGGCACACATTTTGCGCAGTCCTCTACAAACGGGGCCCTACCACTAAATTTTCTGCTTCTATTTTTGGCAACCCTCGCACGGGCACTGGCAGGGGGACTACCAGAGAGTGGGCACAAAATTAAAAGCAGGCTCCTGTCGAATGGTGTTGGGGGAAAAAGCCCTTTTAAGCCCCGGGGAAAATGCTGAGGTGAAGAAAAGACCTTTCCCGGGCCGGGCAATGCAAGGTTTTTTTAAAGCAAAGACCTGGCCCGCCCTGGGGAACGGGGATAAAACACCTCCTGTTTGGCAGCTCCCGTGATTGAAACTCCTCTCCTTAAAAAATAGAGTGGGGAAATAGATGGGCGAAAATTTTCCCAAAAATTTTTTCGTTTTACTTCCCGGGATTTCTCGGGCAAAAAAAAACTTCGTTCCCAAAATTTTTTATTTTCCAGGGTGCACAGAGTTTCAGGGTTTCTGTAGAACGGGGTTTTGCCCTGCTTAAATATGCAGGAAAGCTTGGTTTTGGGCTTCATACAAGGGTTTTTTTTAGTATACACGCACATGACTCCCCCCCGCTTTTAGAATCGCTTCACATAAAATTTCCCGGGCACTTAAAGGGGGAAAACCCTTTTTTTAACCCCAAAAAATGGGAAACGGGGTGTTTCCTTTATAAAGTCAGACAGAGAAAGCTGGGGAAAAAAAAAAACTGAGAGCCAGGGGGCAACATTAGGACGTGTGGAGGTGACCCGGGCAGCCAAAGGGACCCTTTAGGGGCCGGGCAGGGGGAACAATAACCCTTTTGGGGGGGCAAAAACAAGGGGAAAAGGCCCCCCCCAGAGGGCAAAAATTTTCCCCAGTTGGAGGGCAAAAGGCAGCGCACATGAGGTCAACATGGGACAATGACAGAGGGGTGTAAAGGGCAAGCATCACCCCCAAGCAGCATGGGTCAAGGGCAATGCAAAAATGACAGGGGGTTTTCAGGTCCAGCAGCAGCCACAGGGAGCAGCATGAGGTCAGACAATGGGACAAATAAAACAGTTTTAGGGTCACGACAAAAAAGCCACAGCACAACATAGGTCAAAACAGTGGCACAATGACAAAAGTTTTTTGTTTGGTCCCGGCAGCAGCCAAAAGCAAACAGCATTTAGGGGGAGACATGGGAAAAATTTTTATTCTGGGGGTGGCAAAAAAAAGGGGAAAAGGCCCCAAGTGGGGGCAATGGAAAACAGGGGTAAATCACGGGGAGCAGCCACAGCAGCAGCATGAGGTCAGACAGTGGGACAAGACACAGTTGAGGGTCACGGGGAGCAGCAGCATGAGGGCAGACATGGCCCAAAAGACATTCCCGGAGGTGGGAAAACGTAGTAGGCCACTGAGTGGCACAAAGAAAGAGATTGGAGGTGACGGCCGGGGCAGAAAGAGGGCAGGGAAAATGGACCCCTGGCATTCTGGAGGGTGGGAAAAAAAAAAAGAGTAGGCCCAAAAGAAAATCGGGCAATGACCCCGGGGTGGAGGTCACGGCAGCAGGCCCCCAGCCCGCAGCAATTAGGTCAGGAAAAGTGGGACAAGGACACAAATTTTGAAAGGGCACAGGGAGCGCCACAGCAGACATTCAGACAATGGCACAAGACATTCTGGAAAGGGGGCCAAAAAAAAGGAGTGGCCACAGGTGGGACAATTTTCACAGTGTGTAGGTCAAATAGCCAGCCAAAAGCAGCCGGGTGAGGTCCAAAAGTGGCACAATAACACAGTGGGGTTTTGGTCACGGGGAGCAGCCCCAGCACAGCAGCAAAGGGCAGACAGTGGCAAAAATGAAAACAAGTTTTGGGAGGTTCCCCCAACAGGCCCCCAAGCAGCAGCATGAGGTCAGAACCCGTGGCAAAAATGACATTCTGGAGGTTTGGGAAAAAAACAGGGAAAAGGCCCCAGAGTGGGGCAATGACACAGTTTTGTAGGTTTTCGGCAGCAGCCACAGCAGCCCCATGAGGTCAGACGGGGGCAATGACACAGTGTGTGGTTACGGCCCGGCAGGGACAAAGAGGGCCCGACAGGGGCCCCCCTGACAATTTTGGAGGGGCCCAAAACAGGGAGTAGGCCACTAGGGCCAAAAAGACAAGAGTGGAGGGGACCCCGGCAGCAGCATGAGGTCAACAGTGGGACAATGACATTTTTGGGGGGTGGCCCCAAAAACAGGGGTAGGGGCCCCAAGAGGGGGAAAATTTACACAGTGTTGGGGGTCACGGGAGGGAGCCAAAAGCAGCAGCAAAGGGTCAGAAAAGTGGGCCCAAAGAAATTTGGGAGGTGGCCCAAAAACAGGAGTAGGCCCACAAAAGTTGGGGCAATGAAAACGTGGGAGGGCACGGGAGCACCATAGCGCGCATGAGGGTCCGGCAGTGGCCCAAACACATTCTGGAAGGTGGCAAAAAAAAGGGGTAGGCCAAGGGGGGACAATTTTTACACAGTTTATTTGGTCCCGGCAGCAGCCACAGCACCCGCATGAGGTCCGACAGAGGGGACAATGAATTTCTGGAGGGGTTAAAAAAAGGGGTAGGGCCCCAAAAGTGGGGGAAAAAGACACAAATGCGGAGGTCACGGGAGCAGCCCAGCGCAGCAGGAGGTCAGGGAGTGGGACAATCACATTCGGGAGGTGGGAAAAACAGGAGTAGGCCACAGAGTGAGGGCAAAGGGCACGGGGTGGATGGGGGTTCCCCCAAAAAAAAAAACCCCCCCCCAAAACAGCAGCAAAGGTCAGACAGTGGGACAATGACAGATTTTGGAGGTCACGGGAGAACCCCAGCAAACATGAGGTTTAAGGGAGTTTGGACCAAATCACAATTTTTGAGGTTTGGGAAAAAAAGGAGGGAGGGCCCCAAGTGGGAAAATTACACAGTGTGGGGGTCTGGGACCCCACACCGGGAAACCAGATAGGTTTAACATGGCACAATGGGCCCCAGTGGTAGGTCCGGGGGGGCAGGCCCCAGCAGGGACATTAGGTCAAGGGCAGTGGCCACAAAGAAAACAGTGTGTAGGGTCACGGGAGCAGCCACACAACAGGGATGAGGTTTAGACAGTTTGGGGAAAAATGAAAGTGTGGGAGGTTCCCCGGCAGCAGCCAAAAGCAGCACATAGGTAAAACAGTGGTGAAAAAAAGAAAGAGTGGTTAAAGGGCAGGGAGCATCCACAGCAGAAACATGAGGGTAAACAGTGGGACCCAAAGACACATTTGCAGGTTTAAAGGGAGCAGCCCAGCACAACAGAAAGGGCAGACAGTGCTAAAAAGCAGAGTGTGTAGGTCACCGGCAGCGCCACAGAGCAGCCATGGGTCAGACAGTGGTTAAAAAAGACACCCCGTGTGTAGGTCCCCGGCAGCAGCAGCATGAGGGCCCGACGTGGCCCCAATGAAATTTTTGGAGGTGGCCCAAAAAAAAAGGAATAGGCCAAAAGTGGCACAATGGGCACAGTGTCTAGTCCCCGGCCCGCATCCAAACAACGCATGAGGTCAGAAAGGGCACAACAAAATTTTGGATGGGGGCAAAAATTGGGAAATAGGCCACAGAGTTGGCCCCAATGACAAAAAGTGGGGGTTTACGGCGGCAGGGGCAACCCCATTAGGGCAGAGAGGGCACAAACAAGGGGGAGGTGGGTGGCCCAAACCATCCCTGGGTAAAGAGGTTTGGGGCAAAATGGAGAAACGGGCAGCAGAAAGTGTGGGATCAGGGGGTTGGGAGAAACAAAATAGTGGGGTGAGGCAGGTAGTTTGAACCCAACCTTTATTTCTCCCCAGTTTGGGGTTTTAAGGCGCATTGGGTGATGTATTTTGACGCCCAAGGCATTGGGGTGTGGAAATCCTGGGGGCCAAACCACGCCTATTCATCTTGAAAAAGGGGCGTCGTTCCACAAATTTTCCCTGGACAAGCGGGGTTTTCCTTGGGGTAAAAGATTGGGCCCCCCCCGCACTTTAAAAACCCCCTCCGATGCCAAACTAATTTGGCCCCCGGGGGGAAAACCCTTTTCCACTGCAAACTCCGGGAAAAATTTCGGCCACACATCCCCGTTTTTGGGTGCCCAAATAGTCCAGCGGAGTTGCTAAATGGGGGGCAGAGTGCTGCCAAAATAGGGCCCCCACCTTTGGTTTAGGGGCTGCTCCAGGCCTGCTGCGGGTGCTTTTGGCGCCCGCCCTTTCCCCCACCAAAACGGGTGAAGGAAGCTGCCAACTTACCCAGGGTTAAAGGGTTTCTGCTTTTATGGAGCTGGAATGTCCGGGCCTCCCCCCCTTCCCCCCCAGCCGCGGCAGTGGTTTCCCTGAGCGCTGAAGAACCCCCCGGTCAGACCTGTCAGAGGGGGGACGATGCTTGCAAAATAGGGAGCGGGCCCAAATACTACGGGGGATTTTCCCCCATATTATTTGAATTTGTCCCCCCTCTCCAAAAAGCTGGGAAAAAAGGGGTCCCATTTTGGACCGGGAGCGAGGAACCAAATTAAAGGGGGGGGGAGCCAGAAGTCCCTTTCCCCGCCGGATGCTGACTATTCGGCTGCCTAGCCAGGCAAATCAGCATGCTGCGGGCCATCTGCCAAGTGAAAAACCAGGGGGCCCCCCCTGCCCCCATCTTTCTGTATACTGCCCCTTTTTGCGGGTATTTTGCCTCGTCCTTTTTCCCCTTTTCCATCTACCCCCCCACTTCTCCCTTCCTCCCCCCTTTTGTCACCTGGGGAGAAAAAAAAATTTCAAATTTCACCAAAACAAAGCTTCTGCTCCAAAGTCCTCCCCCTTTTCCTTACCCATTTTTAGGGCCCCACCGGAACCCCAATGTGGCCCCGAGATTAGTCGCCCCGTCTCCATCCCCCTGCCCAAGGGCAAAATTTTTCAGCATCTTTTCCAGGGCATGAAAGCAGTGGGAAAGAATTATTCATCCCATAGTCCTGGCGACTGACAAAAAAACGTGGCCTTTCCCGATTGGCCTAAAAAAAAAGGGGATTTTTACCATGGGGCGGTCACGGGGGTTTTGGGCCTCCCAAAAAACACAGGGGATTTCTCCGTCCCCCCTGGTCATCAAAAAATCGTTAATTTGGGCCTTTTTTCTGTTCCTACACCCGGGCCCAAAATGTGCAGGGGTGGAAAATTCCCAAGGGGGGGAAAACATCTCAAATCAAAGTTTTGTTGGGGGGGGCCGTTTTTGCCCCTGCAACTCGAGGAGGTAAAAATTCCCCGGCTTTTTAGGAATGGGAATGAAAGGGGAAAGCACATTTTCCCGGCCAAATTTTAAAATTTTTTAATCGGTGGAAGACTTCCAAAGGGAACCCTTTTTACAAACCCGATTGAATATGTTTCCCATGCAGGGGGCATGGGCCAACCCCCTCGGTTTCAGCGCGGACACCAAAGTTCCTCCCCCTTGTCCGCCCCCATGGTTCCATTTTTCAGTTTTTTCGCGGAGAAAGCCACACACGATTTCTTGCTGCATGACGGGGAGCATTCCTCCTCGTGGACTTCGTTCGCCGAGGCAAGCCGGGTGTAGAACTGCGTGACCCCCGCTTCCCAACATGTAGTATTGGGGAAGTATTGTGGAGGCTGAAAAAGTGGTGGGGGGTGGAGGAGGAGGAGGGGGACATTGGGCAAAGGAGCCGCAGTTTGACAAGTGGGGGGAGAAAGCGGCGTCTCCTGTCCAATCCTTTTGTGCTTTGGCCGAAGCACATTCACCAGTGGCCCTTTAAAGGACATGTACTGGCCCGCCCGTAGTTACGCTCCAGATGTCCGCGCTCCATGCCCTTTGGGAAAAAAACCCGGGAAAAACTCAGGACTTCCCCCCTTTTTGTTCTACTATTTATAAGTGGGGTACTCCCTTTTTTTGGAAAAAAATTACGGCTTGAAACTCCCCATCTCGGTGGGGCACAACCATTAGTTCTCTGAAGGGTGCAGGTCCTCCTTTTGGAAAGGGGGGGCTGAAGCACAACAACTTGGACAGGAGTAGGGTCAGTTCTGCCCCTTTAGGATGGTTGGCGCAATCGCCTCGTAACGATGCTGGCGCCATGAATCGGGGAAAGCATCTGGCCGGGAAGATGTCAAAGAGAAAGCTCCCTTCTGCAGAGGTGGGGGGAGCCTTGATGGTAAAAAGGCATGCGTCCACTGGGCGTTTTGCGCTGTTTGTTGCTCGGCGCGGGAGGGGCCCACCACATCTAACCCACGTTTTCCCCAGGCCCACTGGATGTTGGGGGCTGCATGTGTTGGCGGGGGCCGTGGTGCAACATTGCCCCCGGCCCAGCTTCCACTTTTCTGTTTACAGATTCAATTACCCATATTCGCTCCTCCGGGGGTCTTAGCAAAGAACTGCCACAAGCCGAGTATGGGTTTTTACCCCAAACCTCCGCATGATGACTACTGCCCCCCCGCTGCCTCGCTGAGCCCTGGCCGCATTTCTTGGACCTGGGAAGGGGTTTTTTACCCCGGGGCCGTTTGGCCCCCGCCCCTCACACTGCTGCTTTCCTGCGACTAAAGGGCACACGACCCACTTGCGGGTACCCGCTGCCTGAGTTGCAAGCGACGCCCTCTTCCTTGTGTGATGAAGCCCTTGCCGCACCGGCTCCAATGCGGGCAGCTACATCATCACATTTGTGTTTAAAACGTCACTGCTGTCCTATCCGGTCTTGGTATGAGAGGCTGACCCCCCCACAACATGACCTCCCAAAGCCACTTCAAAAAATCTATACTTTGCCGCTACTGCAAAAGCAGGGATATTGGCCCCATTTTTTCGCTCCAAGTAGCTGCTGACTGCCCTTCCCCAATTGTTTTACCTGCTTATGTGGCGTGAGCCCAGACCACATAGTAGTCTTTGGGTGGGGAACCGGGGGGACGGGGGTTGAGGACAGGTGAGGTCCCCCACCCTCTCCCGGGCCATCCCAAAATAAAGGGTTGTGTCTGAGTTCCCCCCGACTCTTTGGGTGGGGTTGTCAGATGTATCTGGGAGGAATGGGTGACCAGTCAACCCTCAAGAAAACCCTTGGGGTTTCTATCAGCACCGCCCCCAGATGACGCGGGAGTTGTTGGGCCTCACCGAGTGACCCCCGCTGCGAGTCCCTTTCTGTGCTGCGACCTGGGCCTGTCCAGGAAAATTTGTGCGTTTGTTCTAAAATGTACAGACACTGTTTGATGAAGATATCTTATATGAAAATACACACCCTGTATTGACTCAAATGAACCCCCTAAAAAGTTGGGTAACCCTTGGATATAATTGCGCTCCCAAATGGGCAAAAAATTGACTTGTAGTGCCGTTTTAAAAACTTGTGTATTTTACTAAGTAAAGGTTAATTAACCTTGGGTTTAAAAATTATGCTCAGAATTTCTTTCTGTGGCGGTGAAAAAGAAAGTTTTTTTTATGATGCAACGAGAAAAATACTTATTTAACCCCTTGGGATGTAAATTCCCAACCAAGAATTGAGACCACAAATACTACTTTGTGGGTGTTTAAAATGGGGTGTTTTTTCCCCACACAACAAAAAAAAATTGAAATTAACCTTTGATTGTGAATTACTACAGAAAAATGTATATATTTTTCGGGGGAAAATGACGGTTTTTTTGATAAACAGCTGAAAAACAACCTTTAAATTTAAACCCTGATGAAAAATTGCCCCAAAAAATTGAGCCACCACAAACAAAACTTTGTAGCGTGTTAAAATGGGGTGGTTTTTTTTACCCCACAAAACAAAGATACAATTGAAATTAAACCTTTTGCTTTGAATTAGGTACGGGAAAAATTTGTAATATTTTGGCGGTGAAAATGAAGTTTCTTGGAGTCACACAGCTAAATAACAACGTTAATTAACCCGGAGTAATTGCGCCAAAGAATGAGCCCCCAAACTACTGTTTTTGTAGGTGTTACAATGCGGTTTTTTTTACGCCACAAACAAGAGTAAAATTTGTAATTAAACTTTGCTTGTAAATTGGGCACAGGAAAAATGTAATATTTTGGCATGAAAATGACGGTTTCTTGGATCCCACAGTAAAAAAACAACGTTTAATTAACCCCTGGATGAAAATTTGCGCCAAAGAATTGAGCAGCCAAAATTGGAAAGTGGTATTTGTATTGTAAAAACGCTGTTTCTTTGAAATGAATACAACAGGAACAGGCTTTAGATCACCCTTGGATATTCAATGTGCTGTGAGCAGAAAGCATTAAAAGTATATGCAGCTGCACTGGACACACACTGGACATCAGGATCCAATACCCCACAAAATCAAAATAGAACGAAGAGAATGCAGACTTCCTGAGACAAGCTGAGACACCACCCAAAAATCGCTGATAAAAATGAATTCTTGACTTCCCTGTTCCTGGCCACCAGCATGCAGAGACACACAGGTGCAGCAGCTCCTCTATATCGGGACGACCTACCCAGCTACATATCTGCTTCTAAATCGGCACAACCTCGCACGTGCACTGTGGCAAAAAAGGGGGGGGGGGGAAATACCAAATTAAAACAGAGAGTGTCACAGTTAATTGCAGGCCCTCTGTCCTGACTCTGCTTGCAGGAGAAGAGCTTTACAGCATGGAGACCTGCTGAGGTGAAGACAGACTTCGGCCCGACACTGCAAGGTTTGTGAAGAGCACGGATCTGCTGCGCTCGGAGCAGGAGATAAAAGCACCTCTCCTGGTCGGCAGCTCCTGTGATTGATCTCCTCTTCTCTCCTGTACAAGTGGCGTGACAGTCCAGTTCATAAGAAGCATTGCTCCAGTGTACAAACGACCCTCCCCCCCCCCCGGCTACGAGTGGGGGGGTGTCTGCAGGCGGCTGCTACCTCGCTGACTCCCTCTGCTACTGCCCCCGGGCCTGTCTATCAACAGCTGCACTGCTTTTCTGACAGCCCCTGTGGTCCTCCATACAATAAAGGATAGGATGCTCTTTATATAAATATCGATCCCTAACTGGGACTGCTGCCCTCATCACCTGGGCTCACACCTGACTGGGCTCTGCAGAATTTTCCCACCGACTCCTGATTCTCCCCTCTTCTGCCCGCCGGGGCTGACTCCACTGACTGTTCATGTGTTCATCTCTCTCATAACACAGCTCAGAATCCATCTGTTTAAGCTAGTGGCCGACATCTAGTGGTGGCCGTAGCAAAGTGCACTACCACAACTCGCAGTTTCATAGCTCTGAATCTCTCTTCTATTCTCATTCCTCGGATGGACCCGCTTCGTCCAAACAATGGGGGGCAAAAAGCAAGGTGAATAAGACGCAAAAGGGCGCTAAAATCTGATCTCATATCCACCGACAACTGCCAGTAACAGCAAGACAAGTAATGTTGAAACCTGTACATAAAACGCTGGAGCCCCGCCGCCACTCTCATCCTTCAACCCTCCGCCACCTACTGGCAACCTGCTCTGATAACACTGATGGCTGCGATTGAGGGCGCGATTGATGACTCCTATGGTGGACTATAAAAAATTGGCCATTGTGGTGGCCTCAGCATATTGCTCCAGAGATATCAGGAGACATTGGCAGCGGCGATCTCCGCTACAGTGCAACCTGCCATAGTTTTTGCAAAATCCAGACCGATATCACAAGCAGGTCAGCCACCGTGAACCACGAACAGCCGCCTCCTAAGAGCTGGAGATACAAGCTGGACTCCCACCAACCGCCCGCGCCCTGGCCCAACTGACTCTGACAACCAGCACGCTCAGATAAATTGGACGACTGGAGAACCGGTCTCAGGCCGCAACAACCTACGACCCTGATCGGGGATCGCCAGAGTCAGTGGCAGCAAGAGATCTACATTTCCTTGTGTGAGTGCCTACTGCCAGAACGCTTCGGCTGCCCACAATCAGCAGATTGGAGGGAGCCCATAGAAATCGCCCCAGACCTTGCGTCCCGTGACTCTCAGCAAGCAAGGACCCACAACTGCCAACCCACGTCCCACGTCCAGTGATTTGTCAAATACTTGGACTTTAATGACAAATCAGCATCTTACCTCTTTCCGAGCCTTTAAAAATCTCATCAATCAGCCACTGGAAATAAAGGGACATAAGATTCTTATAATTGGAGATTTCTCTGTGGATGTGCATGACGTCGAGATTTCTCAGCACACGTGCTCGCCCTCTACCGCCAAACATTAAGTTCGCGCGCCCTCACCTATCCTGCTACTCTGCGAATCTATCACCCAGAAGGATCCCCTTCAAGCCTTCACATCCCCAGAAGAACTTCCAAGACTCTGAAGACAACCTTCTTAAATTTACAGCAGAGATAGTGAGGCCTCTTCCCCGGATTCTACGCCTTAAAAGAAGAGCAAGCCTCCAGAGACTGGTCAGAGACCTTCCAACCGCCTAAATCACCTCCTCTGGAGATTTTTTCATCACCTAAGGTAACAACCGCTCCCGTTCTGCTTGGCATGCGGACCCTCAGTAAACCTGAACATTCTCTGGACCTGTAATCCTTATTCAGATGGCAGCTCCCCTTTGTTAAATTGTCCTTTTGCTCAAGTTCAACTCACTGGCTGAACTTTCTATTACGGTCTAACTTTATATATGTTCAGTTTAATGATACATTTATAATGATATACCCTTTCCCACACAAAATGCCTACAGCATTAATGGTTCCCGGTGGGGTGCAATTTGCACTATTTTGCCTTACTTGTACTTCCTCTCTACATGTTTTTGAAGTAAGGAAGTCCAATAGCACATTGGCATTGGGGCGGTAATGTTTGTTTTTGTTGGTTTCCGCCCCAATGTTGCTTTGTTTTTTTTGTCTGTTCTGTTTTTGGTACCTTCTTGATTTTTGTCCTGTACTGTGTTTATAGGTCTGGATCAATGCGTGGATGTGTCAACGGTCTACTCTCCCTGGGGTTGAGTCCATTTCCTTCATTCACTTGCTCTGCTATAATTCTTTGTCACTTATTTTAGTGCAAGTACATCGTGGAACGTTAAGGGACTGGCGTCTCCTATCTAATGAATTATGATTCTACGTCACCCCCTCAAAATTTAAAACAGACATCTGGCCCTCCATTCAGGAAACTCACTTGGAAGAGGAAGATTTCATTCAGCAAGCTTAAGCGCCCTTTGGGTGGGCTCGGTTCTGGGCTCATCCATCCATAAATAGGAAGAAATGGTGTAATTATCCACATCCATAAAAATCTTCTTATTCTCTTGTTAGCCCCAAACCCATGATAGTGAGGGCCGCTGGATTATGTATCCTTGAAAGTCTCAGGGGAAGTTATTTCCATCTATAATATCTACGGCCCCCTCATGCCAACCAAGGGTCTTTCTATTTAAAAACCCCGACAGACCAGTTATCTATTGACCCTGACCTCTTAAAATTGTGGGAGGGGATTTTAACTGGGGTTAATTCCCAGGAAGATAGAAAATCTGTCCAGATAGCTCTCCCCGTATTCCGCTATCCCATGGACCCCCACATTTGGCTAATTTTATTCAGACTCTCATTTGGTTTATACGTGGAGGTCTCTTCATCCTGATGGAAGGGACTATTCCTTTTTTTTCCCATCCTCACAATTCATGGTCCGTATGATTATTTTCTACTCTCTCCCAAAGCCATTGAAAAGGGTGGATCATCTGTGATATTAAGGATTTAGTTATTTCAGATCATGCCCCTCTTGTCCCCCAACCCTGTCAGACGCTGCTCCAAGGGTACAGATCCCTTTGGGAGATTCCCGTCTTACCTTTTTTGGGGACGAGACTTTGCTAATATCCTCCGAGGGTGGTGGCTGCAATTTTTACAAGAAAACCCCGGGAGGATAGGACGGAGCCAGTCTTACTTTGGGAGACAGCTAAGCGGTCATTAGAGGCCACTTGATTGCCTACACTAACACCCGTCGGAAGGTGGTTGCGATCAAATTAGATTGTTGAGTGAGAAGCTTCGGCAATCTTACACGATTTTCTCTCCAAACCCCAACTCCTGCAGCCAAATCCAATGGTCTACATTAAAAAAGAGTAGAGCGCTGGCTGGAGTATAGAGAGGTGTCCCGGCGGTCCCGGATGTCAGCTAAATTATTCAGGTTTGGGGAACAAAGCGGGGGGCTTTTAGCCAATTTTGCAAAGGGGATTAACTCTAGTTCCAATATCTATGCATTGAAGGACTCATGCGGGAATATGCAAATTCTGTAAAATGCTATTAATAATGTCCTACGTGAGTTTTAATGACCATTTATATTCACCAGAAAACCCCCGATGACAGGGACCCCTCAGACTGGCTTGGCCGTCTGTTTTTTCCCCTCCCTTTCTGAGGCAGATAGGGACTACCTTAACCAACCCCTCCAAAAATGAAGAAATCTCTAGGGTTATTTTAAGAACTTGGGTAATATAAAGCCCCGCCCGATGGCTTTCAGGAGAATTCTACAAGTTCTTTAATCCTGAAGTCACACCCCTTCTAACCAATCTCTAATCTATTCCTGACTAACCCCTCCATCCCAACTATGAACACAAAACGTTTATAAAAGTTTTACCGAAGCCAGGAAAGGACGTGTCTTCCCTCCCTACCGCCCAATTCTTAATAAATGTTGACTTAAAAATTATTTCTAAGGTGTTGGCGACAGGCTGGCCACTCTTTTTCCCTGTCTTATTAGCCTCAACAGACGGGATTCGTAAGGGCAGAGCGGGCCGTCTCTAATATTCGTTTAAAATCATTACTGTTCTGGATGAGATCAAATGTAATCCGGGCTATCATCCTCTCACTTTTCCTGTCCATTGATGCAGAAAAGCGTTCGACAGGGTCAGCTGGAGATGGCTGGGGCAGTGATGGACGGATTCGGATTCAGGGAGCCTTCCGTTCTTATATCTCTTCACTATATACCCTCCCCGCCCACGGATACTATACCACCGGTCTTTCTTCTAGGCGCAATTAATTTTGGGAGTAGGCAACTCGCCAGGATGCCCATTATCCCACTACTGTTTATTGGACAATAGAGCCGCTTCCACGAGCCCTGGCGCCGCTCCATCAGTTATCCTGGGCATTAATTTAGGTTCATCCAATACATTTTTGGTCTCCTTATTGATGATTTCTGATTTTCTATCTGACCCCTTGGTGGATGGTTCGATTAGCTCTAGAATCTGTTACATGAGTTTTGGCCTTTTCTCGGGCTTCAAGGTCTATGTTTACAAAGAAAAAAGAAAAAAATGCAAGTGTTACAGTGTTGCTTCCAGGGTTCTTCCATAAGATGGCGTCAACAGAATATTACATTGAAGAAATCTATTTGTAATAATTTTTGCCACGCAGCAAATTTTTGGGATTCAGAAAAGTTCTGTTTGCAGTTGTGCTGCCAGTGTATTCCATTAAGACTCCATTCAAGGCTATTCCATAGCAAGAAATATTATTATGAAATACTACTTTTCTGCCTGAAACATTGTTTGGGATTCATACGAAAAGATTCTGGTTTTTGCAGTGTTTCTGCAGGGGTACTTCCTTAAGGGACACCGGGTTAAACAGATATCTACCATGGAACGAAATCCCACATTTGTTATACTACTTTCTTGATCAAAATTTTTGGTTATTCAAGAGAGTTCTGTGTCACAGTGTTTTGTAAGTAGAGTTCTTCAATAAGAGGTACCGGTGAACAAATCTTTACTTTTTTAATAATTTTCTTTTTGATCTACTGGAGCCGAAATAGAGAGTGGTAAGCGAGCAAAAGAGGGGCGTATAGTAGCGGAATGGAGCTTGAGGTTCGAGACAACGGCATTCGTCAGTGCTCTGGACACAAACAAGAGAGGCACATCGTCAGTCGCAAGGACCCGTCAAGCCTGTCATCGCCTACTCAGGTTCCTCGTGCGCCTCACCGGCCAACACAATGTCATCATTATTCATCATCATAGTCCCACCTGAGAAAGACGGGCCAAATGTATCCCAAATATACAGAACCACTTCCAGATAATCAACAATTCTGAAGACATTTTGATGACACAAATGCGGTTGGGGTCAGAAGATATTTCAAAAGATTAAGAGGCTAAAGAGGATGATTTTGTCTGCTCTGACGCCCAAATGCTGATGCCCTCAAAGGAGGAGAAGGAAGCTTATGCGTTAACAGAAATATCAAGTGGTCAGCAGTGCCTCGCAGTGCCTCTGGCTTCTAGTCCACAGCTTGAGGATGTACAGTGCCTTGCGAAAGTATTCGGCCACCCCATCTTGAAATTTCGCCAACCTTTTTAGCCACATTTCAAGGCTTCAAATAAATAAGATATAAAAATGTAATTTTTTGGTGAACAATCAACACAGAGTGGGGGCACTATTGTGAAGTTAGGAACGATATTTATTGGATTATTTTAAACGTTTGGTGAACAAATTATAAAACTGAAAAAGTGGGAGCGTTGCAATAATAATTCGGCCACCATTATCTTTTTTAAAGGCCTGTGATATAAGGCCAAAAGGTTGAAAAGTCTCCAGGGGCGGCAATACTTTCACAAGGGCACTGTAGACTGTCAGGGAAGAGTGAATCACCTTACTGATGATGATAATTGCGTTAACTTTTACAGCAGCAGCTGGCGAGCGCATCATCAGTGAGAAGGAGGATGATTGGGATTCAGTGCCAGTGCGGCTGTACAGGCCTGATAAAAGGAAACGAGTGGTGGTCGCCACAGAACGTACCCCTCTGACATTATCTTCGCACTCTGCCATGGGGCAGTCCAGGGTGGCAGCGGGAACACCGCAAACGAGGTTTTCACTCGTCGAAGATGTCCAGTACGCTGTGACGCCCGGGCTTCCTTTTTGATCATACTCAGATATCGCTGGCCAGTTGACAGTCATATTCGGATTTGTTATTCATAACGCGTAAGTTGAAGGAAAGATTATAAGGTTTGCACCACCACCAGACATTGAACAAGGGCACAGGCATGGAAAGCTCATTAATTGCTGTGTAAGTGTCGCTTGGAGGAAAAAAAGGCTACACAGGTTCTGGGCTTCAAACCATTGTACACCCCTCCTACTGGCCTCCATCTCCTCTCAGACCTTCTCAAACCCTTTCTGCCGTCCTCTTCGCTGCTTGTGTCGGGAAGCTGCCATGTGCAAGAACCATCCTCAGTCCCAGTCCACTGTTGGCGATATTACCACCCTCACAGCTACACACGTCCCCTTACACCAGTCCGAACTGCTTACCATAAAGCATCCAGTCACAAGGCCCAGCCTTCTGGTACTCCAGTTTTGGGAGCTAAAAGATAACGACTTTCATCCCCGACATCCCAAAGTTTAAAAAGCCCTGGAAATGTCGGCATTGCCAGGCTGTTGGCCTTGAAATGTTGCCTTTCGCCTGGTGCTGGAAACAGATGGGTTTCTGCCCACGTTCATGGCCCTGGCATGCCCCCAAATCAGACTTGCACGCATGCATTTACCATTGCCAGAAAAGTGTCCCTGCCCTGGACAGCCACGTTGCAGAAAAGATCTCCAGCGCGTTGACTGCATCTGTGTCCACCAAAGTCTATCTCACTACAGACACATGGACTAGTAAACAAGCTCACTGGGTGAGTTTGGTGGTTGACAGTTCCTCTGGTGATGGGTCTAGGCCGACACTCTTCCACACTGCAGGGATGGTGCAGAGTCCAAATCCCCAAGTAGCTGCAGCAGCAGACAGTGTGGTAGAATAATACTGGGTGACATTTTTCACTCATTTTTTACCACCTCACCAAAGACAGGGCTGCATTTAGACACACAGAGACCATGGTCCATGAATACCTGTGGCTCAACACCAATGTTTTTGGACTTGCTTTGGACCCATTCAAATTCTGGGTGTCCAAAATGAATGTTCAGAGCTGGCTCGACAGCATACACAATTTTTATCCTGTCCGGGGCTGGCATTATCTCGGACGTATTCCGTCTTTTACCATGACCAATATTGATGACATTTATTCATTAAAATGAAATAACGCGGTGGTTATAAAATTTTTTCTTGCGTGGATGATTTTGTTGCCCCACTTGCCGATGTCAATGACTAGTAACTAGATACTAGGTGGCAAGGTCAGTACTGCCGTTACTGCCGTACTCCGGCAACTCCTGGGTCGGTAGAAGCTAGTTTAGATAGTTAGGGGGGAGGGAGGTACAGAAGCAAGCTTAGGGAATCACAGACAGCAATAGTTAGGCATTTTTTTTAGTGCTTGTTGCATCTTTCCCATCTTTATTCGGAGTGCCCAAAAGTTCATTTCTGATCTTTTGTGGGTAAATTGCAGAAGACACCATTAGCTAATCTGCTATGCAAAGTAATCACTTTCAAATACTGGTTGCTTGCTGAAAATTTTATTAAGTGTCCAACAGGTCATTTTTGCCATTTTTGGTATCCAGCTACTGCAGAAGACACCATTAGCAGAATTCCTTCTAGGAAGAAATATTATTTAAAATCATAATTTCAACATGAACATTTTATTGAGTGTCCAAAAGGTCATTTCTGCTGTTTTTGGGGTCCAGCTATTGCAGAAGACGCACCTGGACATTTACTGGCTTAAGTAGGGGGACACATCTGGCACTGCAGGATCTGAGTCCCTAACGGTGTAGTGTGTTACGTTGGTCCCAGCTCTCTGCAGGTCATTCACTAGGTCCCCCCGTGTGGTTCTGGGATTTTTGCTCACTGTTCTTGTGATCATTTTAACCCCACGGGGTGAGATCTTGCATGGAGCCCCAGGTGAAGGGAGATTATCAGTGGTCTTGTATGTATTCCATTTTCTAATTATTGCTCCCACAGTTGATTTCTTCACACCAAGCTGCTTGCCTATTGCAGATTCCATTTTCCCAGCTTGGTGCAGGGCTACCATTTTGTTTCTGGTGTCCTTCGACAGCTCTTTGGTCTTCAACATAGTGAAGTTTGGAGTGTGACTGTTTGAGGTTGAGGCACATGGTAACTGGCAGGAGCCCCATTTCACTTTTTGCACCAGGTCCCAAGAAATTCAAGTTACGCCTCTGTTACAAGCTTTGCACATGTGATACATGTGGTGGCAGCAAGATCATTCCAATGGGGAACATGGAGGTTCAGCTGGCAGGGGTGTATTTATAGAGGATGCAGCAGTAGCAGCCGCTACGGGGCCCTGCTTCCTGAAGTGTCCTAAAAGCCCCTCTGACACATAAGAAGACTCTGGTATTGGAAATGGCACATGGTAACTGGCAGGATTGCCAATAGGGCAGTATTCCTGTTAGGGGCCCTAATCAAAAAGGGGCCCAGTGATAAGGTAAAAATAGAAACGAGTAATGGGGGGGTCACAATTGATTTAGCGAAATGGGACCCTGAAACGGTTAATAGACGACTGATGGCAGCCCTGGCTTCCACTGAACCCACTGTATCTGCAGCCCTACCAGCTGAACCCCCATGTTCCCCGTTGGGATGTTCTTGCTGCCGCCACAAATATGACAAGTGTTTGGGCCCTTGTGCAAAAAGTGATAGGTGTCTCCTGCCAGTTACCATGTGCCATTTAAAATACCGGTGTTTTCTTATGTATCAAAGGATCCCTGTAGCAGCTGCTACCGCTGCACCTCCTATAGCTACGCCCCTGCTTTCAAGCTGTCCTCATCTTTTCAGTTAGCCATTGAAAGGAATGAAGTATTTTAGCCTCTCAATTTTTTCCTGTGACTCTTAGAGCCAAATGTTCTTCAGTAAGTTTCTCCACGTATCCAGTTTACTGTCATGGATGGTAATTCCAGCTTCTCCTCACCTGTACAGGTGTAAAAATTAACCTGATCATCTTCTCTCATATAATGGGGTTTGAAAATGGAGTTCGAGTTTGACTTCCCAAAATTCGAGATTCGACTCAAACTTTTCAGGGATCGCTCATCACTGTTCAGGAATCTCAGGGTAAACACACTTATGATCTGGCAGGAAGTGGTCTACAGCAGGATTAGCTTCCAACTGCATATGGGCTAAAACATCAGTCCATGGTCGCAACAGCCCCCAATAGTATGCTCCAAAACAAGAAGAGAACCCGTCCCCACTAGGACAAACCATTATATCGTATGAGTTATGCGAAGAGGAAGGCTTGGTCTTGTGTATCTCAACACTAAATCTTCCCATACTAGACGTGCCTCCTGCTTACAGAGGTACAGCATGACCAACACTCCATTGGGTCTCCACTCACTTGCCTTCTCCAGGCACCTGGTGGTCAAGCTTTCCATTGAGATCTGGTGAAGTGCTGCGTGACCTTCCATGGTTATGGTAAAACCTTTGGTTGAGCAATTCAATTACGCCATGTGGCCACTAAACTCTATTGCTTTTAGTAGAAGATATGTTCCCCTCAGAGGAAGCTGAGACCTGATAGTGGTCATAAATCTCAGTTCATGATCCCTTTTCTGCATTCTTGAATTTCTAGCTAAAGTTCATAGACTTTAGTACGGAGAGCAGTGTGCACCTCTCCGCTGACTTCTATGGGATAAATAGCTCGTCAGGTTTCCTGACAGCTGTAGCGCCAACTTCAATCACTGATTGTAAATCCACATGACCTGCCACAAATGGTGCTGGTGGGGGTTACCCTGTAGTGTGTCTCAGGCCGGTCCCCTATATATTCCAATAGTCACCATCATTCTTCAGAGTGAACCTTCTAATATTTTTGGAGGGCCGGGGTAGAGGGGTCAGGCAGTCACATGGATATTATTGAGGTCCAGCACTGGTGGAGGCTCCTAGTGATCACTGCTCAGGTGGATCCGACCTGCTCTACTACACCGGTCACCTCGGAGCTGGCTGCTTCCATTCATTACTCTTGTTCTTTCCCATCCCACCCTACTTTGCTCATCATGGAGGTTGTGGTGACCATTGGCCATGAGTAGATCCAGAGTGACCAGCACAAGGAATGACTCCAGAGTGACCAGCACAGGGAATGGCTCCAGGTTCCCTGCTGCTCTATTGTTTGCTCTGCTCCCTGTAGTTTTCGTTGCTTCTCAGAGGATAAATAAACCAAATCCTTAACAACCAGAAAAAGTCTGAATCTCAGGACATGAAAGCAAATTATAGAATCTAACGTTAGATCAGGCTGCAGAAGGCTCTTATGAGACGTGCACCTAGATACAGAGGAGCATCAGGCTGGGGCTTATATAAGGGGGAACTTACTGCTCCTCTCATCCTGCAGGAAGACGTTTCTGTGCCGGGAGCTCGTGTCCCTGTTTCTGGATGCTGCACCCTAAGCCCTGGATCATTGTTCTGCTGGTGAACTTCTGCCTGGACACCAGCTCCATGTGGGCCCCATCCTCATCTCCTGGGCAGCGCTCTACACCCGGACACTGGCGCTTCTGACCTTCACCTTTCTTTTATTAATTCTTCCACTTACTGCACTCACTGCCGAGACCGGCTACAAATTGGGAACAAGTGAAAGAGGCCACCGATATCACCGGGTGGGGGACATAACCCTGGGGGGCATCCTGCAGCTGGAACCCAGAGACCTCATACCTTTGGCAGACTTCATGAGTGAACCTCTAGATCAGGACTGGTATAGGTAAGGGTTAACTCATAGCACAGATTAATACAGTAGATGACACCTGCAGTCCTATATAACAGGTAACCTCTGTATCCTCACCTATAGCTCATGGTACAGATAATACAGTAGATGATGCCTGCAGTCCCATGTAACAGGTAACCTCTGTATCCTCACCTATAGCTCATTTTACAGATAATACAGTAGATGATCCCTGCAGTCCTATGTAACAGGTAACCTCTGTATCCTCCAGCTATAGCTCATGGTACAGATAATACAGTAGATGATCCCTGCAGTCCTATGTAACCTATGTATCCTCCACCTATAGCTAATATTCTAATGACTCTTCAGAAGATAGAAAAGTGGGGAAAGAAGGAAGGGATTTGGATGAAAGGCTCTTTGTAGAGCAGTAAGTTAAAATCCTCCAGAGGTTTTGCAGAAAAATGGTCTGAGCTTCTCACCTTTCTGTGTTGTACAAGCCTGAAGTCAGCGGAGGAGTTGGCCCCTGCAGCCGCCTCCTCAGCTCGATTCCTCCGCGTCTCATTCCAATCTGATAATATAACTACATTTGTGTTTCGGAGTTTATAACTACTTCATGGAAAAAAACAAACTGCTATCAGACGGCTGCATAGACCTGGATTTACCTGCAGGTGTTGCCCTCACTGTAATAGTGCAGAGTGTAGGTGCAGATTTCTATCAGCATAGATGGAATATTCCTCGGGGAGTCTGACTCCAGAGCGGATCGGACACTTCATAGAAAATCATGGAGAACATTATGTTACATGTGGAGTGCGTCCTATGGAATCAATGAGATCTGCAAGAAGTTCTGGGTTGTTTGACTTAATCGTAATTTATCTTTATCTTAATTCTCGATCTCAATTTTTTTCCCGATTTTGAGGGAAAAAAATCGAATCAAATCGATATTGAGAAAAACGTAAAAATCGACTTGATTTTAACTTTTCTGGATTAAATCGCTCGACACTCGTTATCAGGTTGAATTCACAATGTCCGCTTTTGTTCTCCTTTTCTTGCTTTGCTCGTCCACATTCTCTTTGTGGAAGTTTTGCAGCTTTCCTCAGAGCATCTTTCATCAATGGTTCGTCCCCGCAATTCTTCTTCATACGTCGTATCTGTCTGTACGGTGCATTCTTCTTCATACGTCGTATCTGTCTGTACGGTGCATTCTTCTTCATACGTCGTATCTGTCTGTACGGTGCATTCTTCTTCATACGTCGTATCTGTATGTACGGTGCATTCTTCTTCATACTGTATCGTCTGTACGGTGCATTCTTCTTCATCCGTCGTATCTGTCTGTACGGTGCATTCTTCTTCATACGTCGTATCTGTCTGTACGGTGCATTCTTCTTCATACGTCGTATCTGTCTGTACGGTGCATTCTTCTTCATACGTCGTATCTGTCTGTACGGTGCATTCTTCTTCATACGTCGTATCTGTCTGTACGGTGCATTCTTTCTTATCATCGTCGTTAGTGATCCCTTTAACGTCGTGCACTGCTTCTTCTATACGTCGTATCTGTCTGTACGGTGCATTCTTCTTCATACGTCGTATCTGTCTGTACGGTGCATTCTTCTTCATACGTCGTATCTGTCTGTACGGTGCATCTCATTCTTCTTCATTACGTTCTATCTCGTCTCTGTTGCGGTGCATTCTTCTTCAAATCATCGTCGTACTCTGTCTCTTTTAAAGGGGATTTCTTCTATTCATACGTCTATCTGTCTGTAAAGGTGCATTTCATTCTTTTATTTTACGTCCGTTATCTGTCTGTACGGTGCATTCTTCTTCATACGTCGTATCTGTCTGTACGGTGCATTCTTCTTCATACGTCGTATCTGTCTGTACGGTGCATTCTTCTTCATACGTCGTATCTGTCTGTACGGTGCATTCTTCTTCATACGTCGTATCTGTCTGTACGGTGCATTCTTCTTCATACGTCGTATCTGTCTGTACGGTGCACTCTTCTTTCATTCGTGGTAGTGGCTGCGGGTGCAGGAACCATTGGGATCAACCTTTTAGACAATGTTTTTTTCTGGATTTTTCCTTCTTTCTTTCTTGTTAAATCAAGAAAATCTATTTTGTCTTTCTTAACTGTTAGTGGGAAACGAACCCCCCAGTTCGTGTCATTGAGATATTGCACAAATCCCTCGGCCTCTATTAGAGAACCTCCCTAATAAATAGACCATCATCTATATATCTCTTATAAGATACAATCTTTTCACGGTTCTCATTTAGCTGATAAAATAAATGTATTTTCAAGACCCATGATAAGGTTGACCAGCGATGGAGCTGCCTGAGGAAGGTCTCTATTTTCATATATATATTTGTGTAGAGACAAAAAGAATAATAAGGAAAAAGAAGTAAAATCTAAAAGTACCCGATACAAGCACAAGCGCATTTTATACCAACCTTGCAGGAGATACCTTGTTTTTTGGACTATAAGACGCATTGGACCACAAGATGCACCTAGGTTTTAGAGGAGCAATATAGGGGGAAAAAATTAAGCAAAAATCTATATCGGCCCCCAGTATGTAGGTCGGTATGTAACCCTTTTAGGTAAGTAGGTATAAAAGCCCCTAGTAGGTAGGTATATACACCTTCTGTAAGTAGGTATATGAAGGTAGATATACGTCTCCTGAAGGTAGATATAGGCACCTGTAGGTAAATATAGCCTCCTGTAGGTATTTATATGCCCCTTGCAGGTGGTTATATTGGCCTTCTGTAGGTAGACATATTCCTCTTGAAGGTAGGTATATAGACATTCTCTAGGTATGTGTATATGAATGTTGTAGGTAGGTATATAGGCCTTATGTAGGTATGTATATAGACCTTCTGAGTAGGGTGTATACTCCCTCATAATGTTTTGTAAAATAGACACTACTCGTAGGTAGGTTTATGCTCCTTATAGGTAGATTTATGTTCCCTACCGGCAGATATAGGCACCTGTAGGTAAATATAGCCTCCTGTAGAGGTAGGTATATTCCCCTTGTAGGTGGGTTTATACGCCCTTTGTAGGTAGGTATATTACTCTTGAAGGTAGGTAGATCGACATTCTGTAGGTAGGTATATGCCCCTTGTAGGTAGTTATATGTCCCCTGAAGGTAGATATAGGCACCTGTAGGTAAATATAGCCTCCTGTAGAGTCCTTACATGGGGAAGTGAATGACAATATAAAAAGCAAGGAAATGCAAGAATGCAGCAACTCCCTGCACAATGAGACTTATTACCTGAGCTACTACATGTGCAGTTTGTAGAGGGATCGGTCATCTGTTGTGGGTATAGCTGCTGAGATACTGCACTGGGTTCAGGCTCCAGCACTTATAGAAATGATGTGGTGGACGTGTGCAGGACACTACTGCCCCATGACGAGGACTGACTGTTACACTGAAGCTCTACAAGTCTGTGTCTCCGGGACTTTGGCCGCTGACTCCCCGGTGTATGGAGGCAGCCAGCCGACAGGGAGAGGGAAGCTGCAGAGCCTCAGTGACCAATGGACCAGCATTACAAGAGGTCAGAGGGCTGCTGCTCACTGCCAGTCACCACTACAGCAGTCATCATGTGTTCACACTGTGCCCCATCTTCCTACCCATCGTCCCAGCACTGCCCTCCAGCTACATCCAGACTATAAGACGCGCCCTCATGAATGACATCAGAAAAATACAATATAAACCGATTATTAAAGGAAATGTGGAGAAAAAAGAAAGAAATGCTTTAAAATCTCTCAGAAACAACACAGACAGAGATTAGGTCAACACATAAAGGGGAGGGAGCAATGTTCAAAGGATATAGTGACTACCAAAAAGAAGCCTACAATACCTGAAGACCCGTATCATTATAGAAAAATACAAAATAACGCGTTCACTGGTCATAGAAAAACTACAAGCCTGGTTATTAATGGGGAGGGAAAATCATATAATAGATAAAAAGAACTTATATTTGTAACTATTTCTTTTTTCTTATTCAAAAGATTTTTAGTGAAGAATAAATTGGCTACATAGGGCGACATGTAAATCTCAGCACTCGGAGCGCACGTTTTCGAGTGCTCGAACGTGAAAGCTGCGCCTCATGTAATGTCGGCGCCCGAGGTGCGCTCCTAAAAGCGGTTAAAAGTCCCCTGCGCCTCCCAGTGTGGGGGCGCATGCGGGGCTTAGGCGCAGAAGGGACTGCGCCTAACATGTATTACGATTCTAGACAGGCTGGAAACAGCGAAAAATCATTAACTGTAGTGAAGAGCAAAAAGAGTTTCTTTCAAATGAATGAATGAATAAAGAGAAAAACAAAGTTGCTAAAGTGAATTAATAATAGGAAAAAGTGGATCAATAAATGTTGGGAAAATTCGGTCTCCCTAAAAAGGTGAGTATGATTCAAAAAAACATTTTTTAGTAACGTGTTAAAACATCTGAAAAAGAGCTGAACCTTCTAAAAAAAAAATTATATAAAATCCTTTAAAAAAAATTAGAGGCGGCAACATCAAATTAAATATTAAAATTGTGGGAAATTAGTAATTAATTTAGTAAGGTTTTAATGGGGAGAAACGCATATAAGGAGGACGTGATAAACAGGGGAAATTTGAATAAAAATAAGGGGGAGTTAAAATCAGTTAAAAATAGAAAGAGCTGATTGGTTGAATTAGGGGGTTTGGCATATTGGAATGAAGGGGCTGACATTGTCAAATTGTATAGAGAGGGGGGATGAATCTCAGGTTTGAGAATGGTTATAGTAAATATTGGTTATTAAAGTGTAAACTTTTTTATAAAAGCTAAATGTCTTACAGATCAAAATATCAAAGTTTGTGGTTTTAGGGAAAGGAATTGGGATATAGGGAAAATTTTGGGGTGTTTTTTGAAGCTTTTTTGGTTGGCAGAATGATTAAGAATAGGGGAAGTAACAATTTTACTGAGAAGTATTGACCAATACGAGAAAGGGGATAGTTGAAAATAAGTAAAAATGGAGAGGAGATGTTGTGGACAGGGGGCAGTATGGAATCCAACATATGTTGCTCTATTTTGGTGGAGCAAGAAGGGCGCATAGAAGGGGCCTAGTTATTACTGTCTATGGGAAATATTCTAGTATATGATTGGTGGTGGGGGAAGAGGGTTTTGCAACAAGCGGGTGAGTACTTATTATAGAGTTATGGGGAAAAGAAATGCAGAGAGAGCTCTGTTTGTTATTGGCTAATTAAAGAGGGCGCGGTTATTTGGACCAATGGGAGAGGAGCGACGCTCCAATGGGTTTTCTAAACTACGAGTTGTTACGATCTTTTATTAAATGATGAATAATATGGGGAAATTGACCGTGTATTTGTTGTTCGTGTTATCTGCTCTGATCTGTAAACAAAGGCCATTGAAAAGCATTGAGAAAGTTGAAATAACACTCTGTGCCGTGATATCACGGTGCAATATCTGTTCTGTTCAGTTCTGCTACATCTGTACCTGCAAAACAGGTGCTCACAAGCAAGGTCCCTATAAACTAGGGGTGATAGCTGCAGAGTAAAGAATATACAGCTTCCTTCAGTACAGGATATCATTAACATGAACTCAGCGCTGAGTCTAAATCTCACAATACTTACTGTTTCATAGAGTTCACAGTCTCAGGGGGGGTGCGGCCCCAACGGTGTGTGGCTGTAGCTCTGAGAGATGCCCGGGACCCACTGTGCAGCGGCAATGTGAAAGTGCGTTTAACGCTCCTGACGATGACATCACAAGAATGTGCCCAGCCGATGACATCACAAGAATTTTGTCCCGGGCTTGAGGTGTCATTGCTGCGCATCTGTAGCAACCAAGCACGCTTGGCGAGTACTACAGATGAGTGACATCAGGACGGAGCGGCGACGTTTCAGGCCCGTATGAGACCATAAAGTAAGAAAGCCCAAAGGCTCAACAAAAACGCCATTTAAATGCAAGTCCATCAAGATAAAAGAGACCAAATAAAGGGCACAGATGTAAGAATGCTAGAACAAGCTGAAATCAAAGACTTATATCTTCTTCTATCAGGTAGAACAAACAACGGGACCAACGATGTTCCATGAAACAGCTGAAATCGAGCTGTTCACCTAAGCCCTGAGGGGCTTGGGCATTTAAAGTTTAAAATCCAAAAAATCTCTTTTTGAAGTAGCATTTGGTCAATATTTCCCCTCCTCAATGAAGGGAAAGGGGATAAATCCTTTAATTTTAGACAATTGGGTTGTCCCCAAGTTTCAAATGTAAAATGGCGGGACAAAGGAATGTCACCAAAAAAGCTTGAAGTTGCTGGTATGGTCTTCCCCATGTAAATTTTATGCCACAGTCACGTGTGATTAAATAAATAACATGTTGAAATTTTCAATTTAGAAATTGTTATAAAAAATTCCCTACGGATCCCCAAAGGCCAAAAAAGATGAGCTTTTCTCCATGAAAGAGCCAGTAGTACAATTCCCACATGTGAATGAACATTTTGATTTCGATACTGCCTGTACTTCGCCGCTCCGTCCTGATGTCGATCGGCCGTATATTCGCCAAACCATGCTTGGTTGGTATGGAGGCAGCGGCAACGTCCCCCTCAAGCCTGCGACGCATTCGTGTGTCATCGGCTGGACGCTGATTTTTCTCTTAGGCTAAGTTCACACGGCTTATTTCAGAACGAATTTACATCGGATTGCCGATGTAAATACGTTCCGAAATCAGTTGAAAATCAGTTGCAAAAAAGTGCCACTAAGTGTGGCACGTATTTGTACTGATTTCCGACGGATTCACCATCTCCAATCATTGAAGATGGTGAATCCGTCCCTAAAATAATTGACATGCACATTGTTTTTCCGTCCGGATTGCCGTCGTCAATACGCGGCGGCAATCCGGCACGGAACTACGAGTCGTGTGAACGACGAGCCGCATTTTCTATTGAAATCATTAGAAAATAGGCTGTGACTTGTTTCTGACTGATTTGCCGACGGATTGACGATCGTCAATCCGTCGGCAAATACGCGGCGAAATAAGCCGTGTGAACGAGGCCTTACTCCGCTCAGAACTTGGACTTATTGCTGATGGTTTTCTCCTCGGCACTGGCCCATCTGGAGGCTGTAATCTGTATTCATGGATTTCCTGCCCAGTCCTGTCCCTCCCAGTCCCCTTTTTTGGAGATGGAACATAAAATTTCAGATTTGAAATTTTCTATTATTGATCATGTTCCTAAATTTACTAGGGGGGGGGGAATCGTCAATCGTCAATTGAAACAAAAAAGAACTGGAATGGATTTTCAGGTTTAAATACACTGTCGCCAAAAATGGGTAAAATTTAGAGTGTTACCATCATGAGTTAGGTGTACTGTGATATCGCTGTCTTTAGCCCTCTTGTCATTAAAATGAAAATACATATAATATAGTGTTGGTTCATTTATTGATATTAATTTTTATATTTTAATTTTTAGGAAAGTTGGAACTTGAATTTGTTCATCTATATTTTAATGAAGACCTCTGATATGCCCCTTCCTATCTGCCTAAATAACAGATGGAGTTCGCTGGAAATATGCTATATGCCTGATGGATATAATTTTTTTGCCCATTTGCCAGCCTAACATTACTTGTATATATTAGGGTACTCTATTTATATGCGCTGATATATATTAAAATTGCGCCCCCTTGTTACAGTGGTCCCGTTACTTCCCATGGTGTCCGTAGTATATTACTTTGGTACCCATGGGGGTAGTACATGGTGGTTAAGAGTCTGTCACTGAGTTTTGTTGGTGAGGGTACACTGGGTCTCCATGGAGGACCATAGTTCTAATGGGGAAACTAGGAGAGCCATTTATATGTTCTATTATTTTGCTGTGCATGTATGGGCATCTGTTGCCAGAATCCAAAATGGCATTTTTCTTATCCGCGCGCATGCGCGTTTTTTGTCATGATTAGTGTTGAGCGATTATTATCGACAAAGTTGAAATCGACACGGTTTTTATGTTGATCGAATTTTTTCGATCACGCGATAATTTAGGTGAAAATCTGCGCATAATCTATTAATAAAAGCGCCTTTTCAGCGCTTCCTGTCATTTTGGCACCAGCAAATCAGCTTAAGAATAGAGCAGGGTGACGGGTGGCGACGTCACGGGATTGTATGGTTGCTTTGGCTGGAAAATCCATACCTCTTTTTACATAGAACACCCCTTCCTGTTCAGCCTCGGGGTTTCGGTCTCATAAAGCGGGAAGTGTCTCGGTCTGTCTCAAAACACTCAGCGAAACGTTCTTTTTTGTTCACACAACAAATGCGTTTAGCTGTGAACATTAAACGGTGATTAGGATTTCAGTTTTGAGTACACTGAAAATTTTTAAAGGAGCATCTGCCCGTACAGCGCAGGGGGGGGGGGGGGGGGAAAAGGGGGCCGGGGGCGGGGGGGGGCAACACAGACAGACAGACGGGCCCTTTTTAAAAGGAATGGATATTCGCAGCCCAACTTTGTTTAACTTCTTTCAAGGGGGTTTTTATTAACATTTTCTGTTGAAATATTACTTGGATTTGGGGCAGCCTAATTTAATTAAATACAGATCTTTTCTAAAACTGCAGGGTATTTGATGGTGCGAAACTCAACTTTTATAATCAGTATGCTTTCAATAGGTGTTTTTTCACTTTAGCGCACCATTTTTGTTAAGGGGCACCTTTGCACTTAAATTTGAATACAGAAATTTTTGTAGTAAACCGCCGTTGTATTGATAGGTCAAAAAAAACCTTTTTTTTCCCCATACATTTCAGATGGGTTTTTTTTTTTCCTTTTGACGCAGTCCCATTTTCATCGAGGCCCAAAAGGGGCCCCATCACCCAATGAGGGAACCATTTTGAAAAAGCTGTAGGGAAAAACCATTTGTGGGTTGGATTTTAAAGGTTTAAAAAACCCCTTTTTTCCCCCTTTAGGAAACATCTTTTTTTTCTGTCATTTGGGGCTTGTTAGGGTTTTTTTTCACATGACTTTTTTGTGCAAAAGGCACAGTAATTAAGCTGTAGATTTCTACACAAAAACACATAAAAACCACAAAAAACCTCTGTGGATAGCCTCTTTTTGGGGTTATTTTTTTTTGGGGTAATTTAATATTTTCATTACAAATGGGTACACTTCTAGTGTTTAATATAAAAGTTATAGGACCAGGGTTGGAAGGTCTGGGTACAATTTTTAGTGTAATAATAAACAAGGTTATAGTGACCGGGGCCTGGAAGGGTCTGGGGGAACATTTCTAGATGTAATAAAAGAACAAGTTTTTTAGTGACCGGATTCTGGAGAAGGGTTTTGGGGACATTTTTAGATGTAAAATATAACAAGTTTTTAGGACCGGGGGTTTTGGAGAAGGGGCTGGGAAAAATTCTAGATGTAATAATTAACAAGTTTAGGGCCGGGTTCTGGAGAAGGGTCTGGGAAAATTTCTAATTAATAATATAACAATTATGTGACCGATTCTGGAGAAGGGTCGGATACATTTTTAGAGTAATAATATAACAGGTTTTTAATGACCCGGTTTTGGGGAAAAAAGGGCGGATCATTTCTAGATGTAAAAAAAACAGTTAAGTACCAGGTTCGGGAAAGGGCTGGATACATTCTAATGTAAAAATATAACAAGTTATATACCCCGGGGGTTCTGGAGAAGGGTCTGGAACATTTCTAGATGTAATAATAAACAGGTTTAATGACCAGGATTTTGGGGAAAGGGGCTGGATACATTCTAATGTAATAAAAACAGGTTTTTAGTGACCGGGTTCTGGGGAAGGGCTGGGAAAATTTTCCCGATTAATAATTAACAAGTTATAGTGACCCGGGAAAACTGGAGAAAAGGGTCGGGTACATTTCTAGATGTAATAATATAACAAATTTTTAAATGACCAGGATTCTGAGAAGGTCTGGGAAAATTTTTTGATGTAATAGTATAAAAAAGTTATAGTGACCAGGGTTTTGGAGAAGGGTCAGGGTACATTTTTAATGTTAATATAACAAGTTTTAAATGACGGATTCTGGGGAAGGGTCTGGATCATTTCTAGATGTAATAAAATAACAAGTTATAGTGACCAGGATTCTGAGAAGGGTCTGGGTACTTTTTAGATGTAATAATATAACAAGTTTTAGTGACCAGGGTTTTGGAGAAGGGTCTGGATACATTTCTAGATGTAATAATATAACAGGTTATAATGATTAGGATTCTGGAGAGGGGTCGTTGATCCAGGGATTTATTCTGATTGGAGTCGGGAAGAAATTTTTTCCCTAACATGAGGACAATTGGTTTCTACCTCATGGGGGTTTTTACCTTCCTCTGGGTCAACACTTTAGCAAAATAGGCTGAACTGGATGGACGTCTGTCTTTTCTTGGCTTTAAAAAATATGTCCACACTAGTGTTGAGCGATTGCGTTGGCTATCGAGATCGATCGATAGTCGATAGTCGGCCGCTATCGATAAGGTTTTTCGATAGTGAGCATCGATTATGAGCGATGACCATTAAAGTCTATGGGAGAGCAACAACACCTTCATTATTACACCCAAACAAGGCTGGAGAAGCTGAAATTAACATCCACAACAGTCAAATGGATACGTGCTACATCTTAGGCAACACACTTAGGTTATAAAAGTCACAGAAAATAAGTCACAGACCATTTACTATCCCTGTCTTGTACCACAGCCTGACCCTTAAACCTGCAACACCCACAAATTAAAAAGTGCCAGAAGGCAGTATGATTTGAACCATCATGTTACTTGAACTGGACATTGAATATCCCTGTCCTGGAACGCAGCATGAGCCCCAAACCTGCATGACCCCCAGATTTAAAAAGTGATGGAAAAAGGAGTCTTTCAACCACCATTTTAGTTTCACTGGACATTGACTATACCTGTCCTGGGCCACAGCATGAGCCCCAAACCTGCATGACCCCCACATTTAAAAAGTGCCGGAAAAAGGAGTCTTTCAACCACCATTTTAGTTTCACTGGACATTGACTATACCTGTCCTGGGCCACAGCATGAGCCCCAAACCTGCATGACCCCCACATTTAAAAAGTGCCGGAAAAAGGAGTCTTTCAACCACCATTTTAGTTTCACTGGACATTGACTATACCTGTCCTGGACCGCAGTATGACCATTAAACCTGTCTGACCCCCAGATTAAAAAGTAAAAGGAGTCTGTTATGTCTGTATCTGTTATGTTTTCGTATAATACACGGTATTTTTTGCACCTTTCAATTCACCTGTGGTGAATATAGAATTGCTGTTTTAAGATTTACGTAGATGCTGCGTCAATGAACAGTGCTGGGTGCGCAAAAGTCAAAAAACACGTAACTGTGATGTTTTCGTACGATACACGGTATTTTTTGGCAACAAACAACCTGTGCTGACTACAAGATTGCTGGTTTGTAATTTAAGTGCAAGGTGGATATATCAACAGTCACAGGTGTAATGGGTAAAATTGAACACCTATCTGAAATGTATACTGATAATAAAAGTGGAGTTTTGCAGCTAACAAAGAGACCTGCAGTTACTAGAAATGATGTTTATCCAATATAAGTTCAGGCTGCCCAATATCCAGGAAATATTTCAATAGCAAACTGTTAATAATAAAGATATTCCACTACAATGTCTACACTAAGTCTTGGTGAACTTTATCCAGTGTTCTTTATAGATAGAGCTTGTCTGTGTTCGCCCGCGGTGGTAGATTCTGCTTTAAAATTCTCTAGCTAACTACATAAAATGTTCAAATCCCTAATCTAACTAAATTGGAAGGATCACAGCTAATAGTAGAGGTTTCTCTGTGCAGAAATAGACTAATTTCGCTGAGCTGTTTGCCCACAGGCAGAGCGCAGGTCCTATCCCTATGAGACGCTGAGAGACACTGAGGCTGAACAGGAAACGCTGTTCTATGTAAAACGAGGTCATGTGATTTTTCCAGCCAATCGCAACCATACACATCCCAGTCATGACGTCGCACACACATCTCACCCTGCTCTATTCTGTAATCTCATTTGCTGGCCGCCAAAATTACAGGAAGCGCCGAAAAAGGCGCGATCTTAATAGATGATGCACAGATTTTAACCTTAATTATCGCATGATCTGGAAATTTCGATCACCATAAAAACCTTGCTGATTTCAACTTTGTCGATAAAAATCGCACAACACTAGTGCACACAGCACAGCAGGATGGTGGTTTATGCTGCAGATTTGCGCAAAAACCCTGGTCGGTTTTCAGATTTGCTATCGGCCCACACAATTGTACAGGAATGTACAGGAATCCGACAGCAGTCCTCCAGAATCCTGCGGAATATACAACATGTTGCATATTCCACCAGATTTTTAATGCGATGGTAAAAAAAATCTGTGCTGTATAAACTACAGCACGGGTTTTTCAGTACAGTCTATGCAGCACAGTGGATCGTCGGATTTTCAGCTGATTCAAAATACTGAAACCACCGAAAATCTGACGGTATTCCTTTGCTATGTAGATATAGCCTAAGTGCCAGCATGACTATACGATGTGTCCTATTGAGATAATATTTATAGCGTGTCTACTACTGCCCCTCTGTAACTTCATGTATCAGCTGTGCAGCTGAAAAGGAGGTATATCAAACGTTCACTTTGTAGGGACATACACGGCACATATCATTCCAACAAATTTTGACAATAACTACATTACAAACACATGAACACTTAGTATACATAGGCACGTACATCTACCATGTAGATGTAAGCATACAAATTTATTTCCCAGAGGTATACATTACTTAAAAGGCATAAACACATGTAGAAACTCAGTATTTCTACATGGTACAAAAATTCCATATACTACACAAATCAGTTTATATATATATATATATATATATATATATATATATATATATATATATATATATATATATATATATATATATATATATATATATATATATTACGAAGTCACATTGGTTGTGTTATACTGACACTATTGGTTATGACCTTTTCTGTGAAAAGAACACCAATAAAAGGGAGTACCTGGCAAGTAGTAGATCATTTTACTTCTTGGAATCAACCACTGTTTGTAGGCATAGTCAGGGGATCATGCTGACAGGCTGTGAAGTATTCTGCTGCACAACAAGGGCAGCTGAAGCGTGAATAGTTAATTTCTGCTGCACAACAAGGGATCATGCTGACAGGCTGTGAGAGTTAATTTCTGCGCAACAGGATCATCGACGCTGTGAGGAGTTGATTTCTGCTGCACAACAAGGGATCATGCTGACAGGCTGTGAGGAGTTGATTTCTGCTGCACAACAAGGGATCATGCTGACAGGCTGTGAGGAGTTGATTTCTGCTGCACAACAAGGATCATGCTGCAGGCTGTGAAGAGTTCATTCATGCTGCAACAAGGACATGTGACAGGCTGTGAAGAGTTAATTTCTGCTGCACAACAAGGGATCATGCTGACAGGCTGTGAGGAGTTAATTTCTGCTGCACAACAAGGGATCATGCTGACAGGCTGTGAGGAGTTAATTTCTGCTGCACAACAAGGGATCATGCTGACAGTCAGTGAGGAGTTAATTTCTGCTGCACAACAAGGGAACATGCTGACAGGCGTGAAGTCTTTTGCTGCACACAGGATCGATGACAGGCTGTGAAGAGTTAATTTCTGCTGCACAACAAGGGATCATGCTGACAGGCCGTGAGGAGTTAATTTCTGCTGCACAACAAGGTCCCGTTTTGGCTGTGACTTGTATCTAATTTATGATCAGAGGTCAGCAGTGTGTGCTCTAAAACTGACTTCTGATCGTTGTTAAACAAAAGCTCCTACATGTTAGGATCGTACAGGGCAGCAGTGTTACACCTCCCTGCAAGCCCCCTGTGACAACTAATGCTGCTGCCCGACTTCTCCGTTCATATTATAGTTCAGTGTACATTATACAGTACTTCTGCATAAGGTATAAAACAACAGGAGGATCAAATACAGCGCCTGTATAATAACCCCCACTGGACAGCTGAGGCACAGGTAGTCCCTGCTGCATACGATCAGCTGTGCGGTGCCGAGCTTCCCTGAATGGACATAGTGCTCAGCGCTGCTAAGAATTGTAGGCTCCTCCCTTATCTGTGGAGCGTGTGTTATCTGCAATCAGGGCCGCCATACAGGGGGTACAACCGGTACTCCCGTATGGGGCCTGGTGGAATAAGGGGGCCCGCGGCAAGCGGGCCCCCTTATTCCTCACGGCAGAGCGGGGCCGGCGGCGCGGCCGCCGAACCAGGCTCCACCTGGCCCACAGTGTGGGCCCCGAGTTGCGGGGGCCCCGGAGGCAGTGCCGTCGCTCCCCGGGGCCCAGCCGCGCATCCGTCTCTGCACGCCCAGCCCTGCGTCCCGAGCACCCAGAGACCGGCCCGGGAGCTGGGGACTAATGTCCCCGGCTCCCGGGGCTGCGCGGTGTCAGCGGAGCACAGCACCACTAGCGCTGCGCTCCGCTGATCTCCCCAGCAGGCTGAACGCATTAGGCCTTCAGCCTGCCGGAGGCCGGCCCCTACTGCTGACGTAGCGGCGCGGTGATGTCACTTCCCCCCCGCCGCCTATGCAGGGCGGCAGGAGCCGCGGCAGCTCGGAGCGGCAGGACCGAGGCTCAGGGAAGTGATTGATTTTGTTTTTTTTTAATTACACGGGCACTGCTGCCCTATCCTAAAGGGGGTCCCCGGGTGCTGCCTATCACAAAAGGGGGGTCCTGTGCATCACTAAAGGGGGTCCCTGGCGCGCCTATAAAAAGGGGCCTGCTGCCTATCATAAAGGGTTCCCGGGCCCCATCACAAAAGGGGGTCCCGGGCGCCCCTATCCAAAGGGGGGTCCCGGGCACTGCCACACAAAGGGGGGTCCTGACTGCCTATCACAAAAGGGGGGTCCCCTGGCGCACCCTTTATCACAAAAGGGGGGTCCTCTGCCTATCACAAAGGGGGTCCCGGGCCGCCTATCACAAAAGGGGGTCCCTGGCCCCCTGCCTTCACTAAAGGGGGCCCCCTTGGGCGCTGCCTATCACTAAAGGGGGTCCCGGGCGCGCCTATCCAAAAGGGGGGTTCCCTGGCCTGCCTACAAAAGGGGGCCCCGGGGTGCCTATCCAAAAGGGGGGTCCCGGGCCCCCTTCACTAAAGGGGGTCCCTGGCGCCCCTACAAAAAGGGGCCTGACTGCCTATACAAAAGGGGGCCCTGGGGCCTACACTAAAGGGGGCCCCGGGCCGCCTATCCAAAAGGGGGCCCCTGCGCTGCCTATCCAAAAAAGGGGGGGCCCTGGCCTCCCTATCACAAAGGGGGCCCTGTCCCAAACACTAAAAGGGGGCCCCTGGCGCTCCCTACAAAAAAGGGGGCCGACTCCCCTATCACTAAAGGGGTCCCGGCGCTGCCTATCACTAAAGGGGGTCCCGGCCTGCCTACACTAAAGGGGTCGTGCCCGCAATCACAAAAGGGGGCCCTGACTCCTATATTAAAGGGGCCCTGACTGCCTATCACTAAAGGGGGTCCTGCATCCCTATCTCTAAAGGGGTCCCGGGCACGCTTATCACAAAAGGGGGCCCTACTGCCTTCACAAAGGGGGCTCGGGCGCACCTTCACAAAGGGGCCCTGATGCCTATCACAAAGGGGGGCCCCGGGCCGCCTTCTCAAGGGGGGGTCCCGGCGCTGCCTAAAACAAAGGGGGGCCCTGGGCCTAACATCTAAAGGGGGCCCTGCATACCTAACCCTTAAAAAAGGGCCCTGACCCCTAACCTCTAAAGGGGGCCCGACCCCCTAAAAAAAAGGGGACTCAGGCTAGATACCCCCAACCCCCCCTGGGTGGCCTACCAACTTTACCCGGGGGGGTTTACCACCAAAATAGGGCCTATCAAATTCCCGGGGCCCTTTTCCCCTTTTGCCTACCTACCTGGTAAAATAATTTGAGAGGGGAGCACCCAAGCTGAGCATTACCCCAGGGGGGTTAGTCCCCCCCCCCCCCTCCAACCCCCTTGGTACAGGGGCCTAATTATGGCTTGTACCCCTCTCCCACCCGGGAAGTTTGTACAGAGGTGGGAAAAGTAAAGAAATCTTTAAAATTTAGGATTTAAGATTTTGTGTGTCATTTCTGCAGGGGGTGAGTTGTGGCCCGGGACAAGGGATCAACACCTTTGGGAAACAGGGAAAAATGGACGACTTGTCTTTTTTTAGCCTTACAAAATATGAAATATGAAACTAGAAAATAAGTCTCAGGGGGGTGGGAACGGGTGCAGAAAAAAGGGAATAAGAAGACTCTGAGAGAAGAGAACGACTCCCCAATATGGACATCCGGGGATTCCGTTTCAGGGGGTTTTTTGCTTCTAAATTGGGTCAGTGTTATTCCTTAATGTGATGTGACCCCGAGCTGGGGTTTGACCCCTTTTGTGGTCTCTATATGGGGGTTTTAGGTTTTTAAATGACTGGTGTTGACCCTATTGAAAAAACTTTGAAACCCCTCGGTTACAATCGAACAGAACAGTTTAAAACTGCCACGACTTTCAAGTGGGCTCAAAATCGGGCAGTTCCCATCCTATCTTTACCCTCAATCGAGCCCCAAACAGCCTCTCACTGGGTTTACCCCCATTTTTTTAGAGAGAAAAAAAAAAAAACACCCAACCTGCAAAGGCCCCTTTTATACAGCCTGTGAGAGTGGGGGGGGACAAAACCCAAAAAAGGGAAAAAACCCCTTTCCTTCCATTAGGTTTTAAAACAATGTACACCCGTTAAAAGTATTTTCTGACACAAAAACTTTTTTTTAAAAAACGTATGCAAACCCGGGTGCCAGGGGAGGGCTGCGGGAACATGAATTAACTAAACCCCACAACCCCGCCAGCGGGACATTTCGCAAAAAGGGCAATACACTACGTCGAAATCCCTAAAGAAACATTTATGCTATCTATCATCATAAAAAACTTAACATAAAAACTTTTTTTTGGGGTTTCGACTGGTATGCCCTTTTTTTTTCAGAAATGTGCCCCTGGGGGCGGTCTGTGTGTGTACATGAAAAATTACAAGTGTGCCCCAGCCCTCCAGTGGCACCCAGGTTTGCATACGTTTTTCAGAAATGTTTTGTGTGCAGAAACATACGTTATACTTGGTGTACATTGATTTTAACCTATATGGAAAGGAAGGGGGGGTTCCATTTTGGTTTCTGTCCCCCGCCCACTCTCAAGGCTGCATAAGAAGGGCACTTGCAGGGTTGGGTTTTTTATTTTTTCTCTCTGAAAAATGGAGGGCGGTGACCCCTGAGAGGGCCCGATTGGCTCGATTGAGAGTAAAAAATAGGGTAGGGCTGCCCATTGAGACCAGTTTAAAAATCGTGGCAGCTTAAAACATGTTTTTGATCATGATATGTGAACCCAGAGTCTCCCAAAATTTTTTTATTAAGAAGATAGCATAAATGCTTCTTTAGGGGTTCGACGTAGGTATTGCCCTTTTTTCAGAAATGTGCCGCTGGGCGGTCTGTGGTGGGAAGATAATTACTGTGTGCCGCAGCCCTGCCAGTGGCAAACCCATTTGCATACGTTTTTTTTAGAAATGTTTTTTTTTTGCAAAACATACGTTTACTTGGGGTACATTGATTTTTAAACCCATAGGAAAGGAAGGGGGGCTTCCCCTTTTTTGGGTTTCCCGTCCCCGCCCCCTCTCCAGGCGCATAAGAAGGCAGCTTTGCAGGTTTTGGGGTTTTTTTTTTTTTTTCTCTAAAATGGAGGTCGGTGACCCAGGGGGCCCGATTTGGCTCGATTGAGAGGTAAAGATGGAAGGACTGCCCCATTTTAACCACGTTGAAAATCTGGGCAGCTTAAACAGTTTCTGAACATGATAAATTAAAACCCAGAGTCTCAAAATTTTTCATGTATTAAAAGATAGCATAAAAGCTTTTTTAGGGGTTTCGACGTAGGTATTTGGGCCCCTTTTTTCAGAAATGGGCCGCGGCGGGGGTCTTTTTGTGTGTAATTATAAATTTCATGTGTGCCGCAGCCCCCAATTTGGGACCCAGGTTTTTCATACGTTTTTTCAGAAATGTTTTTGTGTCAGGGGAAAAATACCCTTAACTTTGGTGACATTGATTTTTAAACCCATATGGAAAGGAAGGGGGGCTTTTTTTGGGTTTCTGTTTCCCCCCCACCCCTCACAGGCTGCCCTAAAAAGGGGACTTTTTTCAGGTTTGGGGGGTTTTTTTTTTTTTTTCTCTCCGGGAAAAAGGGGGGTTTACCCAGTGAGGGGGCCTGAAATTTGGGTCCCATTGAGAGGTAAAGATAGGGGTAGGAAATGCCCCCATTTGAGACCACTTGAAAAATCGTGGGGAACTTTAAAAATGTTCTGATCATGAAAATTTTTCCCCTATGTGGGCTCCCATGTGGGGGGTGTTTTAGGGTTTTACCCCGGGGCTGGTGTTAGGAAGGGAACTTACTTTTTTGCTGTGATTTTTTTAGAAGGTGGTGAGGTGCTGACCCAAAGGGAAAAAGGGAGGGGGGAAAAATTTTTTTGTGGGGGGGGATATTTATGTTATGGAGGGGGGTATTTGTGGGGGGGGGGTATGGGGTGGAGGGGGGAATTTTTATGTGGGTTGGGGGGGGAATTTTATGTGGGTGGAGGGGGTATTGTTTTTGTTGGGGAAAAGGGGGGGGGATATTGTATTTTGGGGGGGAGGGGGATAAATTTTATGGTTTGGGGCGGAGGGGGATATTGTATGTGGGTGGAGGGGGATATGGGATGTGGGGGGAGGGGGATATTGTATGTGGGGGGAGGGGGATATTGTATGTGGGTGGAGGGAGATATTGTATGTGGGGTGGAAAGGGGGAAAAATTTATGTGGGGGGGGGGGAATTGATTTGGGTGAGGGGGATATTGTAAGTGGGTTTTGGGGGGGGATATTGTATTTGGGTGGAGGGGGGTATTTGGGATGTGGGTTTGGGGGGAGATAAATTTTATGTGGGGGGGAGGGGGGATATTGGGATGTGGGGGGGGGGATAGTTTTTGTGGGTGGAGGGGATATTGTTTGTGGGGGAGGGGGTAATTTTATGTGGGGGAGGGGGAAAATTTTTATGTGGGGGGGAAGGGATATTGTATTTGGGGAGGGATATTGGATGTGGGGGGAGGGGGATTGTATGTGGGGGGGAGGTGGATATTGTATGTGCTGGAGGGGGTATTGTTTTGGGTGATTGGGGGGAAATTTTTAAATTTGGGGGGAGGGGTTTGTATGTGGGGGAGGGGGAAAATTATTTTTGGGTGGGGGGGGGGTTTTGGGGTGGAGCTATTTTGCCCCGTGTCAAAGATGGGGGAACAGACAGATGTGTGACTCACTTGCTATTTAACCCCACAAAACAGTTTTTTTTTGCACACTGTATTATGGGTTTAAAAAGGGCGCTTTTTTGTCCTAGAGGCCGTTTTTTTTTTTCGGGGGGGGGGGCGATCGGGTTTCTGGGGGCGGGGTTTACGGGGGGGGGGCCCAGGTGCTTCAGCTGTATGGGGCCCTGAAATTTCTGTTGGCGGCCCTGTCTGCAATCTCGGGATAACACACACTCCCATGATGCAGAGCAACGTGACGTCATCAAAGCAGAGGATGCCGGACGTTATCTGTGAGAGCCTGGTGCTGACTTGGAGCTGAAGTCGGCTCATTAGCATATGTATCACATGACCCAAAGAGGCGTTTTTCTCAGGTTGGGATGCACTTTGTTAATGACTTATATTTTAAAAAATGTATTTTTTTATATTTGCTTTTAAAAACAAACGTGAAAAATTTGGTGATAGGTACTCTTTAAATTTGAATACAGTAATTTTGTAGTCACCGCCGGTGTATTGATAGGTGTTATGTAAAAACATTGAAAATTCAATTATGCTCGTCTCTTCACTTTTTACTTTTGCGAAATTGCAAAGTTACCTTAAACCCAGGTCTAGATGGTGAACCCCCCTACCCCCATTTTCCTGAGAGGGGGAGTTTCTGGCCATTTGTCCGAAAAAACCCCCCCCCCAGCGCTTTTGACTAAGGAAAGGTTTTTATGCCGGGTTTGGAAAGGGGGTTTTTCCTGTTCCTCTGCAACAATTGAAAGCTCTTTTACCACCTTTCAAATAAAAAATTTTCCCGCCAGAAGGAAAAGATATTTCCTTTGTCCCCCAGAGAAGCATCCTGAGTGCCCTTTTTTGGGGGAACTAAAATACAAAACCCCCTCAGAAAAGTCTGTATCCCCCCTCCTTTTCAAAATTCAAGCCAGAAAGAAGGAGTACGGATTTGAGAAGGGGGGAAAACCCTGGAGGGTATAAAAACCCCCGGGCCCAACCTTTATCTGTGTCATAGCTGTGGGGTCCTTCTTTCTACAGGAGCTTTGTCTAATTCCCCCTTACCCCCGGGACTTGGAAGCTGAAACATCTGTAAGTGTGAATTCTTTCCATTTTTTCTCCCATTTTTATAACTGTATTGTTTTAGTCTTTGGGTTTTTTTATGATATTTTTTTTTATGTAAGCCTGAAATCTTTTTATATTAAAGGAAAAATTTAATTCTTTAAATCTTTTTTTTGCAAAACCCTTTTTCCTTTGAAGGATTGTTTTTTTTTTCTTTGGTAACTATGAAGAGCAGTGAGTTGACCGGAGCATTTTTTAGTGTTTTTGAAATCGTTGGGACTAGACCCCTTTCCCGGCTGAGCCCTTTTTTTTTGGTCGTTGCAGGAAGGTGGGGCAGCGTGTATTTTGGAGGGGACTGCGAAGTCTTGCGGTACGTGCTTTGTTTGCCCGAGTGAGAGGGGTTTCTCAAGTGGAGATAATCTAACCCCCCTTACAGGGTCCCCGTCACGTGCGGGACGCGACGTAAAATTGGTGGCAGAGCGGGGTATTTTTTTTTTATTGCAACATTTGTCTTGGTTTAAGCAATTATTCCCTCACTAAAAGACGGCTGTACTTTGTGAAGATTACACCCCGCTTACAAGAACTAACCGTGCTTACTTTATTTGAACACTCAATCGTTTCCCCTCCCCGTTTTTTTTTTTCTTTTTTTTGCAAAGGGGGCCGTGGAAATGTCATCCTTTACAAGAAAAAGCATTTAAAGAATATCTACAGCCTATGTGAGGAGAGAGATATTAAAACACGGGCAAAGACAAAGGCTCAGGATCCTGGAAAATCTGGAGCAAGACTTACAGCAGTTGGACCGCGTAGAGAACAAACTGACAACGCACAGGCCCCTTTACGGGTTTGGCTGAAGTAATTTTCCCCCAGGACCCCCGCACTGCATTCTCAGGGAGGATGGACTCTGCTCTGGGGCATGGCTTTGCAGAAACTTGGCGCTTGTGACCCTATTTTGCCCCTCCAATTTACCCTGAAATTTCCCAACGGGCAGAGGAGAGGCGGCCGAGCTTTCAAGCAGCAAGAGGCGGCCCCAGGGGGGTCAAGCTAGAGAGAGTAAAGAGGGGGCCCGAGTGCAACTGAGAAATCCAAGCAGGAGAGGGCGGCCAGCGTCAAACTGAGGAGGGGCGAGAGGGGGGCCGAGCGAAAAAGCTGAGCATCAAGCAGCGAGGAGGGGGCCGAGCTTTCAAGCTAAAAGGGACCCCCAAAGCTGCGGGCTGGCCAACTTGGAAAGGGGTGGGCTTTCCCCCCCCGGCCCCCTGCCCGGGATACAAACCAATTGAAACCCCGACTGGAACATTTTCCTTGAGGGAAAAAAGAATGGGGACTTAGTTTTTTCCAACGGGGTTTTTGAAAAGACTTGTAGGCAAAAATCATCGGGCCCAAAAAGAGGAGGGGGCCCACGATATTTGACCCCAGGACTAAGAGGAAAAGCCCTTGGAGGTTTTTTCGGACCTCCTACCAGAGCAAGACGGGGACAATGACGCCTTTTAAAAGAATGTTTGGGTCCCGAAATACCCACCTCCCCTCCGAAGGTGTATCGCAAAAAATTTTGGGGGGGGGGGCCCCTAAAGAAGGTCCCCCTGACAGCTACCCCGAGTGGAAAGAACTTAAGTGCCCCCCAGAAAGCAGGGGGTGGAAGGACTCTCTTTTTCCCAAGCTTTGATGCCCTTTGTTGAATCTAAATGATCAAGGAGCGGGCTTCCCAAAACTGTCCTGCAGGGGTTTTCCGTCAGTTTGTCTGTGACGGGGAAACCCCAAAAACACCCCAAAGAGGTGGCGGGACCGGGCAGATCCTATTTTAAACCAAATTTGGAGGGCCAAAAAACCGGGGAAAACCCCCCGGAGTCCCCTGGAGGAGGGGGTAAGCCTGCTGGGGGACCCCCCGCTCCTCCCACCAATCCCCCTGGGCCCCCCCCCTAGTATTTCCCCCCGGGCCCCGGGGCTCACACGCCCATTGATGGACATGCGCAGGTGTTTTATCTGAAACCCAAGTGGGGAAAGGTTTAGTCCCACTTGCCCCCGGGACAAGCGGGGGGGTCCCCCGATCCCACATGCCCCCTGTACGGGCCCCCTCCATTATCTTGTAACGGGGATTTGGCCGGGAAGGAAAAGGGCATAATTTTAAAACCGGGTCCCCCTTGGGCAAAGATTGCCATGGGTTTCAAAGACAGTGGAGAAGAGGTGACTGTTGTGCGCCAGAGTGGGGGAAGCTAGAAAAATATTAATTCCGGGGAAGGGCCCAGGACCTGACTGGATTTGGGGGGGCCCCGCTCTGCTAAAAACCCCGGGGGTCGTTTTTGGTTTTTTGGACGGGGGAGGGGGGCCGAGGAAGAGAGAATTGGGGTGTTTTTCCCAAACTATCCCCTTTTTCAAATTTTACGGGGGACAAAATCTTGGGGAAAAGGGGCCAACAGAATTACGTCCCGGCCCCCCCTCTGAAACCCAACTCCAGAAAACCCCAAATTTATGTTTTCCCCACAGAGACTGCCCATTCTTCCAAAAGTCCCAGGGGGAAAAGGGGAAAGTATAAAAAGGGGACGGGGTCGGGAATGTTGCTACTGTTTTGGGTGTAACGTGCAAAATGACTGTCCCTCATACCCTTCTGGACCCTTGGGAAAAAGGGGGGGCCGGGAATCCCAGCTTTGTGGGGTCGGCTGCCCAACCCCCAAAGGTGCAAGGGCCCTTTCCCAGAGATCACATTCCCCGGGGAAGAGTCTGCAGGCCCCCCCAAAGCCCCCCCCTGCGGGGGAAAGGGGTCACACCTGGGGCCAGAAAAAAGGCCCAGCTGCTGCCGCCCCCCCCTTGCAAGTGATTTTGAAACCTGAAAGCAGCCCCCTAAAGGGTGGGGCCCGGAAACCCCAGGGGGAAATTAACGGGGAAATTACCCCTTATGCCCACCCCTCCTCCTATAAAAGGAAACCCCCACACCTGGGGAGAAACTGTTTTGTACTATGTTTGGGGTATTTTCAGCCGAATCCCTGGGTCCCCCGGGAACTAATTTGGCCAGCTTTTAAATTGGACTGCTGGGGAACAAAACTGATTTATCCACGCCGGGAGGCGTATCTCGACTCCCCATGGACACTAGGGGGGTATCCAAACCGAGGGGTATTTTAAACTGTTGTGGCCCTTTTTCATGATGTATTAAGCCTAGGGTGTTTTCCCGATGGAAATGTGGGAGGGGGCCATTCCGAGTCTGGTTTTCATAGTCCCCAACCCCAAGCTCAGTGGAGGGTGCCTGAACCCAAAATTATCCCATTTTCAAACGGGATGCACGTAAAGTGTATCCAAACCGGTAATGTATGCCCTACCCGCCCTTTTGGTGTTTCCCAGCCCATGGAGGGTAATGGCGGCTCTTTTCCAAAGCTTTTGGGAAGCCAAGGCCAAACTGCGGGATAATCTTTCCCAAGGTTTTTCCCCCCGGGGTCTGAGGTGGGTAAGATTTGGGCCCCCGGGTTTCATAGAGGTGACATGTCCCCACATGTAGCGTGTGATGGGTGCCCCCCAGGGGAGCCCCTAAAAACCCCCGATGTCTGATGGTTCAATACGAAAGGGGCATGGAGTGTGGTATGGCCGACAAATCTCTCTCCAGGGGAGGACGGGGGCGGGCCCCAGGGGATGGCAGGTGAAACCCCAGCCCCCACCCCCCACTCCAAAAGAGGGAGGTGTTTTGTAAAAAAAATTGAAAATTCAAAGTAGCCATCTCTTCACAATACTATTGGGTGAAAATTGGGAAAGTTTCCTTTAAGGTCCAGGGCCGAAAAATGAAATCCCCCCCCCCCATTTTCCTGAGAGGGATTTCTGGCCCTTTGTCCCCACAAACCCCCCCTTCCCCGTGTCCTTTTTAATTTTTCTAAGGAAAGGTATTTATACCCGGGATCATCCTCCGGGGGGGTTTCCCGTTTTCCTGCTGCAAACAGAAACTGATAAGCTAGTTTTACCCCTTTTTAAAAAAACAAAAAATTTTTCCCCCCAGAAGGGAAAAAGATATTTTTCCCTTTTTTGCCCAGAGGGAACAGTCCGTGAGGGGCCCCCTTGGGGAACTAAAATACAATTTAACCCCCCCTCGAAATTCTGTTTTACCCACCTCCCTTTTTATAATTCCCAACCAGTAAGAGAGTACGGAGTTTGAGAAGGGGGGGAGAAAGCCTGAAAGGGTATAAAAACCCCCAGGCCACCCTTTTGTCTGTGTCATAACTGTGGGGTCCTTCTTTCTTTAAAATGAGCTGTTTTCTAATTCTCCTCCCCCGGGACATGGGAAACGAAACATCTGTAAGTGTGAATTCTTTCCAATTTTTTTCCCTTTATTTTTATAACTGTATTTATGTGTGCCCCTTGTTTTTAATTATTTTATATTTTTTTTTATGTAAAGGGACTGAAAACATTTTTTAAAATAAAGGGGATCAGTATTTCGTTAATCTTGTTGTTGCTGGACCCAATTTCCTTGAAGGGTTGTTTTTTTTTTCTTTGGTAACTACCCGAGAGAGTTTGTGAGTTGAAATTTGAGCTTTTTTTTACGTGTTTTTTTTGAAATTTTTTTTGGGTCAGACTCCTTCCCGGTGAGCCCTTTTTTTTGGTCGTTGGGAGGAAGGGGGTGGCAGCGGTATTTTGGAGGGGGCTGCGACTGTCCCTTTCGGGACGAATTTTTGCTTGAAATTTGCTACCTGAGTGAGGGTTGCCCCAAGTGGGAAGTAAAAACTCCCCCTTTCCGTGTCCCCGGTCACTTTTGGTTTAGCCCCGTACAAGGGCAAAATTTGGGGGGGGGGGGTTTGGGGGGGACAAGCGGTGGGTTTTTTTTTTTTATTGCAAGGGGGGGGTTAGGGGGGGGCTTGGGGGGGGTTTAGGGGGGGGGGTTTTTTTTTTTAACCTGCACTAAAAGGAATGCTGTAAATTTTGGGGGAAGGGGAAAACCCTTTAAAAGAATTAAATTTAAAGGGGTTTTTTTATTTTTACCAAAACCCTCAATCAGTTTCCCCCCCCCTGTTTTCTTTTCCCATCTTTTAATTTTGGGAAAGGGGGGCTCTTGGGAAATTTTGGGGGGGCCCCTTTTCAAAAAACGTAAAAATAATTCTCCTTTTAAAGGGAGGAGATTTTTTTTAAGGGAAAAGAAAAAAGGGAAAGGGGGTTGGAATATGGGGGAAATTAAGGAATTGGGGGGTGGGAAAGAAATTTTAAAAACCCCGGTCCAATTTACGGAGTTTTTCGCCCTGAAGTAATTTCCCCTGAGGACCCCCGCGCCCGCAGTTCCAAAGGGGGGAATGGACTCTGCTCTGGGCATGGGTTGGGCAGCAACTTGGCGCTTGTGACCCCTAGTGTGCGCCTCCAACTTATCCTGCAATTCCAACAGGCAGAAGAGAGAGGCGGCCGAGCGTCAAGCAGCGAGAGAGGCGGCCGAGCGTCAAGCTGAGAGAGAGCGAGAGGCGGCCGAGCGTCAAGCTGAGCATCAAGCAGCGAGAGAGGCGGCCGAGCGTCAAGCTGAAAGGGACCTCAAGCTGCAGCTGGCACAACTTGAAAGGGGTGAGGCTTTGCCACGGCCTCATGCCCAGGATACAAACCCTGTGAAACCCCGACTGGAACACTTTCCTGTGATGGAAAAGAAGGGGGACTTAGATGTTTTCCTACGAGGATTGAAAAGACTTGAAGGCAATATCTCTGCCCAAAGAGGAGTGGGCACGATATCTGACCCAGGACTAAGAGGAAAAGCCTTGAGGTTTTTTCGGACCTCCTACCAGAGCAAGAGGGGGAAACTATAATGCCATAAAGAAAGCTCGGTCACGAAAAAATCACCTCACTCCGGAGGTGAATCGCAGAAAATTCGGAGTCTTACAGAAAGGTCCCACTGACAGCTACGCCGATGTGGAAAAGCTTAAGTGCCACCAGCAAGCAGTGGGTGGAAGGACTCTCTGTTTCCAGCTTTGATGACCGTTGAATCTGATGATCCAAGGAGCAGCTTCTCCATATCTGTCCTGCAGAGGTTCGTCAGTTTGTCTGTGACTGGAAGCCCAAAACATCCAAAGAGGTGGCGGACCCTGGCAGACTCCTATGTTACCAATAGGATCCCAAATAAACCCGGAGACCACCGGAGTCACCTGGGGGAGAGTAAGCCTGCTGGGGATCCCCTGCTCCTCCCCATCAATTCCCTGGGCACCCCCCAGTACTCCCCCTGGGTCCCCGAGGCCCCACAGTGCCCCCGGGTGGCGGGTTTCCCTCCATCTATCTTGTAACTGGATTTGCCGGAAGGAGAAGGCATAAACCTTTAACCTTCACCCGTGGGCAGAAGAGTCGCCATGGGCATCAAAGACAGTGGAGCAGAGGTGACTGTTGTGCGTCCAGAGATGGTGGATGCTCGAAGTATTATTCCAGGGAAGGCCATGACCCTGACTGGATTTGGCGGGGTCCGCTCTGCTATACTCATGGCTCGTGTGTATCTGGACTGGGGAGCGGGCCGAGGAATGAGAGAAGTGGGTGTTTCTGCCACTATCCCCTATTCCATTTTACTGGGTACAGATCTTGGGGAAATGCACAGTAATTACGTCCCGGCTCCCCCTCTGAAAGAGTAGTGAGTTGACCTGTGAGCATTTTTTACGTGTTTTTAGAAATCTGTTTGGACTCAGACTCCTTCCGGCTAAGCCCTTTTTTTGGTCATTGCAGGAAGGTGGTGGCAGCGTGTATTTTGGAGGGCACTGCAACTGTCTTGCGGTACGATTTATGCTTGATTAGCTACCTGCGTGAGAGGTGTGCTCAAGTGAAAATAATCTTACCCCATACAGTGTCCCCGGTCACGTGCTGGTGAGCGCGTACGTGACAATAGGTGCAAAAAATACCTTTTATTATCCGTATACATTTCAGATAGGTGTTTTTTTCACTTTTGGCACAGTCCAGCTTTGTTCATTGAGCCCCCTTGCACTTAAATTTGAATACAGCAATTTGGGAGTCCCCCGCAGGGGTATTAATAGTTTGCAAAAACCACCGTTTGTTTTTCCGAACATTTTTAAATAGCTGTATTGCACGTGGGGGGCGGCCCTATTTTTTTCAAATAGCCATGTTTACGACAATTCTGATAAAAAATTTTTTTAGCAACTGTTCTCGTTTTTTCATTGCTGCAAAAACACAATTTCTCATCCATCCAAGTTCTGAATAGTTTTTATTGGGCTTGTTGAATCTCGTTTGGGCGCGATACGCACTTTTTATGTATTTTGTTTAAAACTATCAATTCCTAGTCCTACTGGCATGTGTAAATCCCTGGGACTAAAAGGAGGAACACTGTTGATTTTGTCTTACGTTCTTACACCCCAACCCCCAAATTTTCCCAAAGGAATTCGCTAGAAACATTTCAATTTCTAATCCTGTGGCTGTAGGAAAATAAGGATTTTAAGAATAGCTGTGATTTGCCTTTTTAATAAGAGACTTTAAAAAGTTTTTCCTACCTTCTAAAATTTTTATCTTTTTAACAGGAGCAAATGAGGTGGTAAGTGAGCAAAGAGGGGGGTAGGAATGGGGTAGAGGTACGAAAAAGGGTGCCCCCTTCCATGGGCCAAACGCATCCCACGGATCGTCAGTTGCAGGCTAGGTCTGTCATCGCGGGGGGCCGTAAAAAATATAACGAAACGGCCAATCTGTTCTTCAGGGGTTAATGAACCTCTCCACAGCTTACTCCTCGTCCTCCCATCAGGGCCCCACAAAATGTGTCTCACACTTCAGATCTGCCCAACAAAAAAGGATGGACCCAAAGTCAACCTTACCCACCATTTTGGGAATAACCTTTTTCTGAAGCCCTTTTTGTAAAAATGTGGTTGGGGTAAAAAGGCATGCAAAAGTCAAGAGGCCCAAAAAGGTGATTTTTGTCTGCTCTGAAACCCCGTTACTTTTGTCATCAGAGGAGGAGAAGGAAGCCGTCAATCGCAAAAACCCGGGGGGGTCGGCAACGCCTTGCGGCCTCTTGCTTTTAGCCCGGAGCTCCGGATGCAGAATTCAGGACGACCCAAATCACCTGTTTGATGAGAAGATGAGACATTGCGGGTCCATCTGGTCTTTTTCCGCAGAATTTGCTTGCGAGCGCTTCATCACTGGAGAGGAGAAACGATGGGGTTGTCAATACGGGGCCCCCTCATAAAGGAGAGGGCAGTCGCAGAAGTCCGCTGATAGATTCCGCCAGCCACGGTCAGGAAACCCCCGCTTAAATCCCGTCAAAAAGGTCCAGGACCTCCAAACCTGGGCCCTTTTTTTAACAACCCCCTGATTCCCCGCGATGTCATAAGCCCCCTTTGCCATAAAAGCATTTAACCACCACCAACATGTCTAGTCCCTCAGCGAATCATGAGTTGAAAAAGGGGGCAACACTTTTGGGAAAAAAAGGCCCACCGATGCTGGGCTTCCAACCCCTGTCACACCCTCCCCTCCCCCCACTACCAAGCGTTCCTCAGCTGCCCTGCTCTCAGAGTCATGATCAGGGGTCAGCCTTTCGCTTCAGCCCCCACCGTCGCCCCGAGTAGCACAGCACCCCGAGACCCCCCCTACCCCTTCTCCTTCCGCCATTTTTGTGACCTCACGCCGCACAGCGGCCCAAATTCTACACCCAAACCCTTTCTTTTTCCAGGTTTGGGAGCAAAAAGAAACATTTTAAACCCAAAAACCCAAAATCCCAAAGCCAAAAGCCTAAAATGGCGGCTTTCCCGGGTTTTTGGGCCCTTTGGGAAATGTTCCCTTTTTTCCGTCGGTGGAGGGGGGTTTCCCCCAAAAGTCATGGCCCCTTCCCTCCCCCCAATACCAGAATGCCGAGCAGGCATTTTTTTTTGCCAAAAAACCGCCTTTGGGCCCGGGGCCAGCAACGTGTCACCAAAAAATTTTCAAGCGCTTTGTCTGCATCTTTTCCCGGGAAAAGTCCATCGGCCCCACCGTTTACTTTACTAGTAACCAAGGCCAAAGCCGCTATATCTCTGGGGAACAGCTCACTGGGTAGCGGGGTGGATTCTCTTGGGTAAAGGGTGGCTCCGGGTCGGCGCACGCTCTTCAAACCCCAGGGATGGTGCAGGGTTTTTTCCCCCAAAGGGGTTTCTCTGTTGGGCTCACGTCCCAGAAAAACCCAAACCCGTTTTGAAATTAATCTTTTCTTGGGACCGTCCCACACAGGTCGGGAGCTGGGGACCTCTCCCCCAAACGAACCAAGGGCGGTTTGAAAAAAACCCTTTTGGGGCCCGGGCAAAGGTGGTGTCAATAAGGGGTCAAAATCGTTTGGCCGCCCTTAAGAATGGGTAGGCTGGGGGCACATCCCCTTCCCTGGCACATGCCCATCCCCCCTCGCGTCCAGAAAATTTTTTAAAAGGGCGCAAACCCGGGGTTTGGGAAACTGCCTGCTGAGTTACCCTCGGGGCCCTGTGTTCGCACTTCCCCCCCCTTCCCCACCCTGCTTTCCCTTCCCCACCTGGCTGCTTTGGGCCAGCGTCAGCTGGGCCCCCCCCGTCAACCGTCCCCTTTTTGGGTTAAAAGGCCCAACACGCTGGAATTCCCCCCTCCACAGCCCAGTGATTGTGGCAGCACGCAATGCCATTAAAGCTTTAACGAAGTGAAAACATCCTGACCTCCGGGGGGTTGACCCCCCGAGAGTGGAGGCAGGTGAAAGACTCTGCACCCAAAACCTTCCAGTTTTTTAAGAAGCCACCAAAAAGGTCTGTGCGGACAAAGCCCTTGTTTAGCATTTACCCATTTGTTATCTTAGGGTCTGGACCCGAATTTGTTGGACACTCTGAAACACAGGGCCCACCAGCGACGGAGGGGAGGGGGACGGACAAGTCGGACCAAAAGGGGCCTTTCCCTCCCGAAGAATCCACAAGGGCCCCACAGTTTCCTCAATTTTCAGTCTTTATTAGCAATGGTTCGGGGTTTTCAGGGCTAGTGCAAAACAGCGCAAGGGGCCCTTTAGGGTGCATCCCTCTGAGGGAATCAAGGCTTGTTAAGCTGTGCCGGAGGAAAACGGAGGGAAAAGGAGGAGGTAAACCTAGCAAACCCACTTACCGACAAAACCCCGCCTTGGGAAAAAGGTTGGGGCCCAAAAATTTAGTCGTTTGGGGAAGTTTAGGAAGATCATTTTTTTATTCCCCTCGACCCCCGAGGGTTGGGAAATTTAAGGTCCATCTCTCACATAGAGATCCCTTTGGGTTTCTCCATTTCCTCCCAACATAACCTCCCTTAAGGCCATCAAAATGAACAACTTACTGGGGGCCACCCTCCTTTACCCCGGGACAAAACAAAACTCAGCACTTTCCTTTCCCCCACCCAAAAAAGAAGGGAAAATTTCAGGAAAAAGGAGAAAAATTTCTGATTGAGATCAAAAAAGGAGACATCTTTTTCGTCTGCTTTTACGTTCTTCAAATGTCCCCGGGGGAACACGTCCAAACGCTGACAGCAGTAAGTGTCCCAAATGGCGTAGCCAGCAGCAGGGAAGGGGCGAGAAGCCTAAAGGGTGGGCCCCTGCAACTTTGTTTACCACCCCCACCCAAAGCAATGCAAACCCGGCACACATCCCCAACACACAAGATCAGCTTAAATCATGGGCACACTATCTGCCGTCTCAAAACCGGGTGTTTTTTTTTATGTGTTCCGGACCCAAAAAGACTTTTTGGGTATCCAAAAAGGAAAGAATGGCTCGGCTGGGGTCGCCACCCCCATAGAGGTTTTTGTCCTGACCCAAAGGGCCACCTCAAATTTGGCGGGGGCCTTCAGCACAGCCGGGGGATTTATTTCAGACAAAACGATCCCCCGGCTTTTCCCAAAAGATAAAGGTTTGGATCTTTGACTTTCAACAAATGAATCGGCATGGGATCTCTATGATGTTGTGGGGCCCCCCCCAATTGGGCCCAGGGCACCGATTAGTTCCCCGGGGCTACTTTACATTCCTCTTCAAACAGAAAATGTCCCCTTGAAAACTTTTTTTTTTAAAAGATCCCTTTCTCACTCAATTTTTTTTCCAATTCCCAAAATTTTATTTTGCTTTGGTTTTTTTTTGAGGAGGGCTATAAAAGACCCCAAGGGTTTTCATTAAAAAAAAAAAACATATTCCATTTACTCACTTCAAACTTTAGTAAATTTTTTTTTCATTTGTCAATGGGTTTTGGGGGCATGTTTGCTGTTGAAAACAACTTAAATTTATTGGGCCTTTGGAACAAAAAAATTTTGGGCTTTTTTAAGTGGGATTTCTCCTCACAATTTTTAAAAGTTGCTGAGAAGTCATTTTTTATAATTTTTTGTGGTCATGGTGCTGTGAGATACAGCTATAATCATGGTCCTTTGGAACAGAAATGTGGCTTTTAAGTGGCATTTCTCCCTCACAATTTTTAACAGTGGCTGAGAAGTCATTTTTATAATTTTTTGGGTTCATGGTGCTGTGAGATACAGCTATAATCATGGTCCTTTGGAACAGAAATGTGGCTTTTAAGTGGCATTTGTCCCTCACAATATTTAACAGTGGCTGAGAAGTCATTTTTATAATTTTTTGGGGTCATGTTGCTTTGACATGCAGCAATATTACAGGTCCTATTATAAAAAAAATGTTGTTTTTAACAGACATTTGTTCTTCACAATTGTCAAAAGTGGCTGAAGGTTCATGTTTTGAATTTTTGGGGGCATTTTGCTGTGAAATACAGCAATACTACAGGTCCTATTTTAAAAAATGTGGTTTCTAACAGACATTTGTTTTTCACAATTGTCAAAAGTGGCTCAGGGGTCATGTTTTGAATTTTTGGGGGAATTTTGCTGTGACATGCAGCTATACTACAGGTCCTAATATTAAAAAATGTGGTTTATAACAGATATTTGTTCTTCACAATTGTCAAGAGTGGCTCAAGCGTGATGGTGCTGTCAGAAACAGGAATAGGTAGGACACTGTTAATGAACACATATTGCAAAATGACTTAGCTAGCAATTCCTGTACTGAGACAACCCATTTAATACAATTAAAAAAAAAGAGAAACAAAGACGTGGTGGGATTCCATCCTATTTTAAAAATGTGTTTTCTAGAATTAAACTACTCAAAAACTTGCATGTACAAAATAGCTGATACAAATATTCCTCTGAATTGTACAAGAGAGGTACAGGAAAACTTGATCAGATGTAGGTTACCCAGGACAGGTATAGTCAATGTCCAGTTCAACTAAAATGGTGGTTGAAAGACTCCTTTTTCCGGCACTTTTTTAATCTGGGGGACATGCAGGTTTGGAGGGTATGCTGTGGCCCAGGACAGGTATAGTCAATGTCCAGTTCAACTAAAATGGTGGTTGAAAGACTCCTTTTTCCGGCACTTTTTTAATCTGAGGGTCATGCAGGTTTGGAGCTTATGCTGTGGCCCAGGACAGGTATAGTAAATGTCTAGTTCAACTAAAATGGTGGTTCAAAGACTCCTTTTTCCGGCACTTTTTTAATCTGGGGTCATGCAGGTTTGGGGCTCATGCTGCGTTCCAGGACAGAGATAGTCAATGTCCAGTTCAAGTAAAATGATGGTTCAAATCATACTGCCTTCTGGCACTTTTTAATTTGTGGGTCATGCAGGTTTAAGGGTCATGCTGTGGTACAGGACAAGGATAGTGAATGGTCTGTGACTTTTTTTCTGTGACTCTTGTTGCCTAATTGTCTTGCCTAAGAATTAGCACGTATCCATTTGACTGTTGTGGATGTTAATTCCAGCTTCTCCAGCCCTGTTTGAGTGTAAAAATGAAGCTGTTGTTCCTCTCCCATAGACTTTAATGGTCATCGGCGATAATCTATTATCGACTATCGGAAATCGTCTTGATAATTGCCGATATCGACTATCGACCCGATGACGATAGTCAACGTAATCGCTCATCACTAGTCATGATTCCAGCATTGGATGAATTGAATAGCGTGAGCTCGCGATATTCTGTGTTAGACATGCGCAGTATAGGCAAGAGGACGCCGAGGTCTCTCCATTATGCGGTGATTACACTATTTTGTGATTCATAATACTATGTATCTTTTACATTGTACACTTTGATTGTATGCACTTGATATTTATATGACTAATTGTTGCTAATTGACACTTATGGAATGCATTTTTGCTAATTGACACATTTTGTATATAAACTTGTCACTGACACTATGTTGATGCTTGAGAAAGGCTCACTGTTGAGCTGAAACGTTGCACATTTGGGTGAAATAAAACCGCTGATTTGAAAGTGCTGCCTTATTCGTTTTTCTACATTGAAGAAGCCTTTTGACTTTGTTTGTAGGCTTGCACTTATAGAAATATCTTGTGCTGCTATTTCCTTGTTTTGATCTCCCAGTCCCCTATCCTGCTATATCTGATTATGACACTGTGATTTCTTTGCTGTATCCTGTAATACAATGTGATTGTGTCACCTCCTTTCTATATTGTAGATGCAGATGAATGTGTGAAATGTCCTGAAGATCATTACGCTGATGAGATGAGAGTAGTCTGCCTCCAGAAGAGCATTGAATTCCTTTCATTTGATGATCGATTGGGAATCGCTCTGACACTTCTCTCCATTATCTGTTGTGGGGTTACTTGTGCTGTTCTCAGGATCTTCTGGAAATATCACCACACTCCTGTAGTGAAAGCCAATAACCAGAACATCAGCTATGTCCTCCTGGTGTCTCTGCTCTTCTCATTCCTCTGCTCATTGCTATTTATTGGATGTCCAATGGAAATTACCTGTTTGATGAGACAATCCGTCTTCGGGATCCTGTTCACAGTGTCTGTATCTTGTGTTCTGGCAAAATCCTTCTTAGTCTTCTTGGCCTTCAATGCCACCAAGCCTGGGAGCAAGCTAAAGGATTGGATGGGTTCTAGAGTGTCCATCAGTCTGGTTGTCTTCTGCTCAGTGGGACAAGTAATCATATCTCTGGTCTGGCTGATCTCCTCTCCAACATTCCCAGACTATGACCTCCAGTCTGACAACATGAAGATGATATTACGTTGTAATCAAGGCTCCGTCACGGCTTTCTACATTCTGATTGGTTACATGGGATTCTTGTCTCTATTGAGTTTCATCGTGGCTTTCCTGGTTCGGAAGTTACCTGCCAGCTTCAATGAGGCTCAGCTCATCACCTTCAGCATGCTGCTATTCTGCAGTGTGGGGATCTCCTTCATATCTGAGCACCAAGGGCAAATACATGGTGGCCATGGAGGTATTTGCCATCCTGACCTCAAGTGCGGGGCTACTGGGTTGTATCTTCCTTCCCAAGTGTTATATCATCCTGTTCAGACCAGAGATGAACACCAGGGAAAGGGTCATTGGGAAACAGTGAGACCCTTATGTCCATAGAATCCCTGAATCCTAGAACTGGAAATGTTCTTCTCTTGTTATATTCATTCTTATTGTTGTGTCATCTCCTCTTCCTGCAGATCACATGTAAATGATTGGACATTGGGGACATAACATATAGTGGACTTTCAGACACTTCAGAATAGAATATTGCAATGGGAGAAGGTCGATACATCCAGTCTGTTATGCTCTCTGTATCCAGTAGGAAATGGGGGTTCGATGAAGGATAATTCAATCCAGTAACGCAATTTGCAAATTTATCACCTTCTCTCCAATAAAGGTTATTTAAATAGGTGGAATTTAATGGGTGTTTTTTTGTAATCCAAAAAGAGCTCCACATGGAAACATTATCTTAAGTGAATGTTTCAGAAGATACAATGTGATGTTTCAGTCCGATTCTTAAACAGACTCTCGAAATAGAAATAGGAAGCAAAAAGAAAAGAAGAAAAAGAGAGAAAAAGCCTCTTCTTGTTATAATCTGCTAAAATGTTCCAATTATAAGAATAACAGCTGCGTCTCTCACCTGAACAGATCTGCTACAGCACAGTAGATGAGCTTATGTAGATCTCAGAAAATCATACAGTCCCATGCAACTGGCCTCCGTGAATGAATTCCTCGGTGTCTTTGGTGGAATTACATAGTTACATAGTTAGTACGGTTGAAAGAAGAGACGTGTCCATCAAGTTCAACCAAGGGTGGGGAAAATGTGGGTGATGGGAGAGAGACAAGGACATTAAGCCCAACCTCACCACTGGTTAATGACCTGGAACCCACAAGGCATGAACCAATCTGCTCCAGTGGAGACTGTATCCCTGACCACAGAGCCTCCACCAGCCAGATCCAGAATTTAACATAGCTATGTATGCATTAATATTCTTTAGTGTCAGGTAGTTATTTAAACCTTTCTTGAAACGCTCTACAGTTCCTGTCGTCACCAGCTCCTCTGGCAGGCTATTCCACAGATTCACAGTTCTTACAGTGAAGAACGCTCTTCTCCTCTTGAGATTGAATCCTTTTTTCTCTAGTCGAAGAGAATGTCCCCTTGTCTTTTGAGGGGGCTTCACTTGAAATAATTTTTCCCCATACTTTTTGTAGGGACCATTTATATATTTATATAAATTAATCATGTCCCCCCGAAGCCGTCTTTTCTCAATACTAAATAAGTTCAATTGTACTAACCTCTCCTCATAACTAAGATGCTCCATTCCCCTTATAAGTTTGGTTGCTCGTCTTTGTACTCTCTCTAGCTCCATTACATCTCTTCTATAAACTGGGCCCAGAACTGAACAGCATATTCTAAGTGAGGACGCACCAATGCTTTGTACAGCAGTTTTAATACATGCCAATATCTTACTTGCCCTAGAGGCAGCTGATTGACATTGCATGCTGTTCTGTAGTCTATGATCTACAAGAACACCCAGATCTTTCTCAACAAGCGATTCTCCAAGTTTTTCTCCCCCTAGGACATATGATGCCTGTAGATTATTTCTACTCCAAATGTTATATTTATGGAAACTCGTCTCCAAAAAGTTATATGTTCTATAAAGCGCAATAGACTGTACGTAGGTTTATGTTGACTTTTAATTTTGAGTATTCAAAGTGTACATGTTCTTCCCTTATTCAATAAGGCTTCATCTGTAACTATTCACCTATTTTATTAGACAATCGGACATGTACACATAGATACAAAGAATTCTCACAGCACAACACTACAAACAACAATAAAACCATAACTACCACTGGTATGGCTCCTTTTTGGGGGGAAGTTCAGATTGAGCCCAAATCACCCAAAAAACAACAAGATATAATGATTCAGGAGATATTTACCTTACCTACACTAACACCAGTCAAAAAAGTGAAGAGGATGAAGAGGGCGAACACGTGTTAGAGCCTGAGAAGAACAAAAATACAGAAATGCGGAGAGCAAAGAGGGAGAAAAACAAAAAAATAAAGAAGACTCCTCTTATTGTAATTTATCAGATTCTAACCTTAGAGCACATGAAACGAGATTATTGGAAGAAGGGCTGTCATTTTGTCCAGATAAAGATACAGATCAATTTTCTGATTGCCAGATTGGAGTCAGGAAGGAATTTTTTTCCCTAAAATGAGAACAATTGGCTTCTACCTCATTGGGGTTTTTTGCCTTCCTCTGGATCAACAGTTTAGCAAAATAGGCTGAACTGGATGGACGTCTTGTCTTTTTTCAGCCTTACAAACGATGTAATATATATGTAATTTACTCTGTTTTAGATGTTCAAAGGTTTATAAGAAACTTAACACCAAAACGGTTTCTTCATCAAGAAAAGTATTAATAATTCATCAACAACTGAAGCAGCACTAGTAGAAGAAAGGAAGGAGGAAGGAAAAAGTGCAAGTCATGCTTTTATCCTACACAAGCACAAGGGCTCTTCATCCAAACACTTCAAGAACTAGTAATGATCGATGTTAGAAAAATGACATATGAAAAATGGAAATTGAAATAAGAATGAGAAAAAAGCTTTGAAAACCTGAATCGGCAATAAAGAGACACTGATAAAATAAATGGACAAGGGGAGGGATAGTTGTTTTTTTGAGACTTTTGAGTCTTTTTGAGAATACATTATTTCAAATGCACACGAATTTAGAGAAAATATTTTGTTTTATAAAAGATTTATAGATGATCTTAGAAGATGCGGAAGAATTTGTTCAATATCGAAACAGTAGGACCTGGGGCATTCAGTTCATCCTAACAGATAAAAATCTAATTGATTATTTAGATCTAACTTTATTCCATGAAAGCGGTAAAATCCAAAGTAAAACTTTTTTCAAAAAAGGTTGACTCAAACGAATATTTGCATCATTCAAGTAGTCATTTTCAGAAATGGAAAAATAATATCCCATACAGACAGCTGAGAAGGATAAAAAAGAACTGTAGCAAAGGAAAAAAAATTGAAATAGTCTGAAATAATTCTGAAAACCCAAAACCATTGATTAATGATGCCCTAACAAACCCCATGAAACTAAGGCAAGAGAAAAGAACTGTAACGGTGCACGTTTCCGCCGTGGAGCAGCAAGGCACGGCAGAGGTTAATTCCTCTAGCCGGGCGACACACCCAGGGAGAGGCTCTGCTGATGATCCTAGGAGTGACAGCTCAGCTCCTAATCAGGTCAAAGGGTGTGCTGTACTGGTGGTAGGAGGGCCCGGAGGCTGCACCAATCGCCTGCTGGGACGAGCTCTTGGCTCCTCATTTAAACTCGCTCATTTCTGTCAGTCCTTGCCTGAGAAAGGTTCTCCCTTGGGCTTCCCCTGTATTCCTTATTTGTTGATTACTCCTGATTTCCTGACTTTGGCTTGCTTCTCGACTACGTTTCCGTCCTACAATTTTGTACTGCGTGACCTCCTGTGTTTTTGACCTTTGGCTTGTTTACCGTTATTCTCCTGGTTTCTGATTCGTGGCTTTGGCGACCTGTACCTGTATCGACCCGGACTGTCTGCATTTCCCTGACGGCCCTTCACGCTGTAGTATAGGGACTGTCATCCAGTTAGGGTCTGCCATCTAGGGTAGCACGCCAAGTAGGCAGGGACCCTCTGCACCTCCGCTGATGTGACAAGAACCTTGCTATCTATTGTGAGGGTTAATGCTAATATGTGTACATGTGTGTTTCAATAAGCTAAAGTTTGTTTATAAGAAAATACCAAGCTTTCCTCCTTATAAGACCATACAGATATCCATATATCCATTTGAGGACGATGACTGTGCAGAATTGAGGCATTCAAGATGGCCGCGATTCCACGTGTATATCCTGCCAACAAGCAACTGAGTTTCGACTACATGTCCCAAGATGCACTGGCTGTTACATCTGCCTGGCAACGACTTTGAACCAATAGAGAACTTTGTGCTCAACCCCTTCCTATGGACTGTCCCACTGCGCATGCGCCCACGCCCCTTTTTTCTACTCGTATAAATATGTGTACCGCCCTGAATAAAAAAGGTAGTGCATGGATAAGATTGAATCGGAACAACGTGTCTGGCTCTTTCTTTCATTGGCCGGCCCGTGCACTTAGACACTGATTTGGAGTACCGGAGTGGGAACAGGAAATCCATTGTCGCTTTATGACCTTGACAATTTGGCACATCCAGATGGGACGTGACTACGCAGATACCAGACCCCCACAGACCCGAAAAACGGACTGCGAGTGAAAACCCGGCAGCATCAAATCTAGGACTGCAGCCTCACGAGTCACGGTAAGTTGATACATATTTTATGTATTCTACTGCCGTTGGCCATTTTGATGTTGTCTGGTTAGTAGTTTGTTGTCCTGGTCTGACCTGTGGGTGGTCAGAATAAAGTGACTGTTATATTAAAAGGATCTGTACATGTTCACGTCCCGAACCATTGTGAGTGACTGCTGGTTAAACGGCAGAGTCACTGTGAAGTCACTGAGTCTGTTCCCCCGGTATGGTTCGTGTAGCAATTGCTAAATATAGCCCTCGGCAGTCTTGAGAAGATAGTGAGGCTCTTTCCTCTGTGTTATTATAAAGGACAGGACGCGGGTCTGATTAGCAGCCTGCGTGGGTCCGGAGATCAGAAGTTTTATCTCAATAGGGGAACTTCTGGGAGGTTTGTGAATACCGGGGAGAGTACAGTCCTCATAGTAGGTAATTTACTGTGACAGCGGTGAACGGGACTATTGTTTTGGTAGGTTAGGGACTTTTATTATTTTGATAGAGTTCGCAAGCTGAGAGACTGTGACTCGGGCACAAGTGGTGGCCACATTTTGTGTAGTATTTACAAGGGAACAGAGGAAAGAGGAAGTTATCATCATGTTTCACATGTTTAAACGAGAACATAAGTTACCAGCAGAAGCTGAGACTGCCGAGGAAATAGTTGCTCGAAAAGAAGGGAAGAAGTATGTATACCATGCTAGGAAGATGTACAAACTTGTGGGTTTGTCTAGAGAGGGACGGCTCCAGCCGTCAAAGTGACAAGAAATCATAGAAGAGTATCGAGGCAAGTTGTGTGACAAGGGATGGTTAGACATGGCACAGGCTCATTTGAGAGTTGCAAGGGGACTGCAGAAAGAAAGTTATGTTGAAGTTGAGGGTACTGGAGGTTCTGAAAGCACTGAAAAGTTGTACGGTTACATGAAATGTCCCGATGAGAGTTGTGATTCTAAGATGGCCGCCGTGCCTGCGCCACCGCCCTATAATGGCGCCCGTAATGGTCCGGAAGGGTGGACCTGTGAAGTATGTAAAGAACAAAACCCGGACTGGGTAGAAACTTGTAGAGTCTGTGGTGCTGCCCGAAAACGCCCCCAGAGGGCGATGCCTGAACCACCCATGTCCCGGCCCCTATATCCTCTAGTCACTTCCCAGGGGCAGTGCTATCAGGGTCCCACCGCCCCCACCGCAGAGAGTGATCAGGGCACGACCTCTACGTGGCCCCACCCCAGGAGCACAGACCGCCCCCACCCCCGGCCGCAGTGTTCGTCCTGGGATCAGGAGAGGATGAGACGCCTCCTCACGGGCCAACTCAGCCCGGGGGAAGGACCGAAGGCCGCCCCGAGATCTCACCCCATACAGGTGACGGGGACTGGATCATCCGCTCAGGGAGTTCAGGGCTGCCAGCCGTGTCGCCCTTAACTCTTCGGACAGGTGGCACCGGACAGTGGACTGTCGTCCCCAAATCAAGGTTCTCTCAACCCCGTAGCTTTGCAGGCGGACTAAGTATACCAGTCCCCCAACAAGAAGACAGATATGACAAGGGGGAACATTGGGAACCCTGAGTGTCCAGAATGTTCAATACCCCCAAAGTGAACAAGTTCTGTTCACTGTGGGTCATGGAGACATCCTCACCCACAAAGTAGGAGCGATAGTGACTCCAGCAAACACAGCGTTAACCAACGCTGGAGGATTGGCAGCGAAGCTCATTAGGAAGGCGGGGGAGCCCGTCCAGGTGGAATGTGCCTGATTCATAGAAAACAAGGGAATCTTAGAACTGGGCTCTGCAGTGGTTACCGGAGCTGGGGAGTTGCCATGTGAAGTCCTAATACACACCGTAGGCCCCGTATATGACAGCAAGAACCCAGATAAGAATATAGAGATCCTTCGATCAGCCATCTGGAATGCTCTTAGCGCTGCCAGCAGGGTCACCCGAGATGACATGCCTAAACGCTCCATCTCACTACCTCTGGTTTCAGCTGGTATCTATGGATACCCCATTCTAGAATGTGTACAACTGCATTTAATGACTATTATGCAATATATCACTGAAGGCCATACCCCCTGGGGTCCAGATCTCCTCTGACATACTTAGCTGTATTGGGGTAGAGGGTCGCATTCATAAGTCGCCTCTCACCGTGCCAATTAATGCTGGTCCCTTCCCTGACTTGATGATCCGTTTCCTAGTATCAGACACCTGCCCTGTGAATCTACTTGGAGCGGACCTTCTGCAGCTCATGAGGGCACAAATACAGTATACTCCAGAAGGCATGGATTAGACCTGTTTGACCCGGCATCTGAAGATGGGATAGCGTACCGCTGTGCCCTTAAGGCCTTATCTGCAGTTATGATGTCCCTAATGGAACCCATGACCAAGATTCCACCTACCATTCTACAACAGCTACCACAGGACTTATGGTCTCAAGGTCCTGACGATGTTGGACTACTGCCAGTACCTGCTGTGTCAGTTTGTCTCAAGGAAGGAGCCGCTTATCCCCGCTTACCACAATACCCTTTGAAGTCTGGTCAGGAAGAAGGCCTGAAGATTCAGATCCAGACCTTACTAAACGCTGGTGTCCTAATATCCTGTACATCACCATGTAACACGCCTCTATTTCCAGTCAAGAAGAAGAGAAAGAAGGGTGAGCCCCAAAGGTATAGGCTAGTGCAAGATTTGCGAGCAGTTAATGCAGCCACCATATTAGAAACTCCAGTGGTCCCCAACCCGAACACCTTGTTGTCCATGATGCCTCCTGCTGCTTCCTGCTTCACGGCTGTGGATCTTGCTAATGCGTTCTTCAGTGTCCCTCTTCATGAAGACAGCCAATACCTGTTTGCCTTCACCTTCCAAGGCTCCCAGTTCACCTGGACCAGAACACCCCAAGGAGCCCAGAACAGTCCTAATCAATTCACTCAAGCTATGAGGGTTTCCTTACAACCATGGATAGAAGCCCACCCGGATGTTACGCTTCTTCAGTATGTGGATGACTTACTCCTGGGAGGAACCCCTGAGGTCATGGAAGCTGAATCCATTTCCCTACTCCAACATCTCCACAAACTCAACTGCAAGGTGTCTCAAGATAAACTACAGTGGTGTCAAGCGAAGGTTATCTTCCTAGGTCATTGTATTGCCCAAGGAACTAGACATCTGACAGAAGACCGTGTCCTTGCCATAACCAACCTCAAGTACCCAGAGAATTCAGACCAACTCCAGTCATTTTTAGGTCTGATCACCTACTGTAGACAATGGATACCAGAAGCATCAAGAAATATGCAACCGCTCTATGATTGCATTAAAACCGGAGGCCCAAGTTTCGAAGCCGCCCCCAACCCAGAAGTCTACGCACAACAGGAAGCATGCTTTGAGGCTCTACAGGCAGCTATATCAAAAGCTCCAGCCCTTGGCCTTCCAGACTACAACCAGCGTTTCAATCTATTTGTTTCAGAGTCAGGTGGACACGCCTCTGGAGTCCTCACTCAAGACCATGCTGGGAAACAACGCCCCTTGGGATACTATTCAGCACGTCTGGATCCAGTTGCTCGTACAGCGCCCAACTGCTTGAAGGCTGTACATGCCGCACAGATTTTACTGGATAAGACCGCAGACATCATCCTGGGACATGATGTAATTATTCAGGCCCCCCATGACCTTGCTGCAGTCCTACAGCAGACCTTGCCGAAGCATATGACTCATCAGCGCCATCTACGCTTACAGTGCTCTTTACTGCTGCCCTCACCCAGCCACTCTTCTTCCACGACGCAGGGGGGATGATGATGATGATGACAAGGAAGGAAAGATCATAGACCATGATTGCCTTGAACTACTGGCAGAAGAAATCACATCACCAGCCACAGTGGTGACTGAAGAAATTCCCCAAGCGGATCTCAACCTGTGGACAGATGGTTCAAGATATGCTACTGAAGACGAGACTTTTCATACAGGATTTGCAATAACCACAGAAGATGAAATCCTCATGGCAGAAGCACTGCCCCCGCACTTCTCAGCTCAAGTTGCAGAACTACAAGCTCTGGAAGAGGCCTGCAAAATGGCTGAAGGCAAGACTGCGAACATATGGACTGACTCCAGATATGCCTACGGCATTGCCCACGACTTTGGACTAATCTGGAAGAATAGAGGATTCATCACAGCAGCAGGAACCCCTGTGAAGCATGCAGTGCAAATCAAGTCCCTACTGTCAGCCCTTGAACTGCCAACCAAGGTAGCAGTCCTGAAAGTCAAGGCTCACGGTAAAGCGAAAAGCAGGGAAGCCAGGGGGAACCATACCGCAGACCAAGCAGCCAAGACAGCGGCCCTAGGCGCCGTGTCATCCAAGTGGCTGGATCAGGAAGCTACTCCCATTATGGCAATCACCAGAGCTCAGAAGAAGAGGTTTATCAAGGATCAGGAACTGACCACACCGGCTGAAGACTGGAAACCAGGAATGGCACCACGAGACCGGTTGGTTGAAGAACAACACCTGGCCCCTGCCAAGGAGAAACAGCAATGGAAAAGGGAAGGAGCTACTGTGCAGGGAAACCTATGGAAATACAATGGACTTGTTTGCCTCCCTAGGCGAATGTACCCTGCTATTGCGGCATGGGCCCACTCACAGAGGAAAGAACCAAGCATTGGCCTATGTGCAGAAGCTGTATTATGCCCCAGGTATCAGCTCCTTGATTGCAGCGTACAATCAAGCCTGTTCAGTCTGTGCCACCTGCAACCCATCCCTTACAGCTCAAGTTCCCATTCAGCACTTGGCGAAGCCAGAATATCCCTTCCAAAGGATCCAAGTGGACCACATCCAGATGCCAAAAGAGTGGAAAATACAAATATGTCTTAGTGGCAGTGAACATGTTTTCAGGATGGCCAGAAGCATACCCAGTGACCAACATGACCTCCAAAGTAACGGCAAAGAAGTTGATTACTGAAATAGCTTGTCGATTTGGAATCCCTCAGGTGATCGAGTCAGACCAGGGTCCAGCATTCTCTTCCTCGGTTTTCCGAGAGTTATGGAACATGTTAGGGGTAGATTTGGGCCTCCACACGCCGTACCATCCCCAAAGCTCTGCGAAGGTAGAGAGAATGAATGGTACGCTGAAAAACAAACTCTTGAAAATGACCAGTGATTCCCCATTACCTTGGACAGAACTTCTCCCAATTGTTCTGTACCATATCAGACACACTCCACAGGGAAAACATGGCCTGACCCCCTTTGAAATTCTGTTTGGTAAACCCCCACCAGTTTTTGAAATTAGGGAGCAGGAGTTGAGTGAGAGTACTGATAAAACTGTTCAATTTGTGATTGAATTGTCCAAAGAGTTGACTAATTTGCATGCTGCAGTTTCTGCTTCTCTTCCAGAATCTACAGGTGAAATTGTACACGACTTCAAACCAGGAGATCGAGTGTATGTGAAAAGGCACATCAGAAGAAATTGCCTAGAACCCAGATTTGAAGGTCCATTCACAGTGGTTTTAGAAGGATAGCCAACCTGGATCCACGCCTCTCACTGCAAAAGGGACCCCACCACTAGATGATGCTCTTGTATATCCTTGCGTGTTGTGTGGGATTCTGGGAGAGAGCAAGAGGGAGCACCATATTTTGGGTGGACCTAAGCCAAACAGTTCAGACCTTCTCTTTCGACTTCTGTGATATTTTGCCCCAGATCCCGGTTTGTAAAGAAGGGTCCCAATACGATAGAGAAGCTTACAACCAAGGACAGTTCTATTTGTGTGTGACCCGTCCTGGGAATGAAAATTGCTACTACTGGTCCGATGTGGGATGGAATACGGGTGAGGATTGGGGATATAAGCCCAAAGAAGGGAGGGACCGAAAGGACAAAAATGGGAGGTCCCTGTTAGTCCGGTTGACACTGTCCAGGGGCCCAATACAACGCTGGGGCAATGGTTGTTTCCCTAAGAAATGTTACCCTCTCTTTTTGAATATCGAGAACCCGTGTCAGGGAGACCTGGGAAAGTATGTCCTGGGGGCATATACCAGATTTATAAATCCATCGCTAGGCCTCATAGAACTTAAAGATGCTGTAGGAAAACCAACCACAGCGACCCCCACTGCCCCCCAAGCGGGAAGGCAGATCTTCAACAAGCTGTAGCAAATGTAGTCCCTATCCCTAATATGCGATGGGAAGATGTCTTCTCCATCGAGACCCAGACATCCCCAGAAGAATCTGTGGCTAGAATGGCCAAATACACTATTAGGGCCCACAATCTGACTGTTGGCTGTCTGGCTTGTGCTGGAGCCAACCCACACATGGAAACCCACCCATACCACATAGTGAATGAAACTAATGCAGACTGTGTTTTCGAACTACTACAGGAACAAAATAAGACAGGATGTGAAGATTTTAAACCCCTTTTAAGTTTCAAACCCAAGGTACGCCCTCCAGGAGAGGTGATGGTATTACCCGGCAATTACACTTGCTTTTCCCCTAATGATACCAGTCCAAAGACCTCTCTTGGAATCTTCTCAGAAGGATTTTGTCAGGAAAATCTAACCTCAGGTGAACTCTTCAATCACACAGGTATCTTGCTAGATGTCTTCTGGTTGTGTGGAGATGGCAGATTAAGAAGCAGATTACCACCCCAGTGGAAAGGTCAATGTACGCTGGTTAAGTTGTCCATGCCTTTTAGAGCCGTCCCATGGGATCCGGCTCCCCATAGCGACCCTTCCCGAAGGAAAAGGAGAACAATCCAAACTTTGCTCGATGGGGACTCCAATGTCTACATCGATGCCATAGGGGTCCCTAGGGGGGTCCCAGACCAGTTTAAAGCCCAAGACCAGATAGCAGCAGGGTTTGCCTCTCTTATTCCACAGGTCCAAATCAACAAAAATGTAGATTGGATTAATTATATTTATTATAACCAACAGAGGTTTGTCAATTACAGCAGAGATGGATTCCAAGGTGTCTACGAGGAGCTAGGCCCCAATACCAGAATGACCCTGCAGAACCGATTGGCAATAGACATGGTTTTAGCCGAGAAAGGTGGAGTTTGTGGTATGGTAGGAGAAGAATGTTGTACTTACATCCCAGACAACACAGGGGTGAATGGGAAGATTACCGTTGCCCTGGGTAAAATCAGGAATTTATCGAAAGAACTTAAGGAGAATTCAGGAGTGGATACTTCCTGGGCTAATTGGTTGACGGATTGGACTGGAGGGTGGAAGCAATGGTTACAACAAATTGGTACAATTCTACTGGTTATTCTGGTGGTTTTGCTGTTTGTTCTTTGCTGTTGTGTCCCCCTTTATAAAAATCTACTAGCCAAAATAGCCTCTGGAGGAACCGGTGGTATGTTTCTAATGCAAGAACAGGAACCTCTGATGCATGAAAAAGATAGAGACATTCCCCCATATCAAGTAAAGGAAAATGCCAAACACAGAATGAATCAATTAATTTAGGGTCAGAATGGGAGACCTCACATCGAAAGGTAGGTTAGTAAGAGGAAGGACAGAGAGTTGTTTGATAGAAATGGCTCTCTGCGAACCCTCAGAAGAAATCCCCAACCCCATCCCCCACGGTGTGAGCAGCTCCAAAGGCTAAATCTATGTAAATTAGAGTTTGAGTATAAGGAAAGCTTGGCATTTTAGGGGGGAATGTGAGGGTTAATGCTAATATGTGTACATGTGTGTTTCAATAAGCTAAAGTTTGTTTATAAGAAAATACCAAGCTTTCCTCCTTATAAGACCATACAGATATCCATATATCCATTTGAGGACGATGACTGTGCAGAATTGAGGCATTCAAGATGGCCGCGATTCCACGTGTATATCCTGCCAACAAGCAACTGAGTTTCGACTACATGTCCCAAGAAGCACTGGCTGTTACATCTGCCTGGCAACGACTTTGAACCAATAGAGAACTTTGTGCTCAACCCCTTCCTATGGACTGTCCCACTGCGCATGCGCCCACGCCCCTTTTTTCTACTCGTATAAATATGTGTACCGCCCTGAATAAAAAAGGATAGTGCATGGATAAGATTGAATCGGAACAACGTGTCTGGCTCTTTCTTTCATTGGCCGGCCCGTGCACTTAGACACTGATTTGGAGTACCGGAGTGGGAACAGGAAATCCATTGTCGCTTTATGACCTTGACACTATGAGAGAAGAACAAGTAATACAGGGAAAGGGAGCTCTAGAGGGAGTGAAAGAAAGGTCAGACAACTCTAAACAGGGGTATGAAGATGTCAGAGAGCTCTGGAGAGAGGGACAGAGTTTCCTGGGTCAGAGGACTGGGTTTAATGGATTATAGGTGTTAGCGCAGGTTTATCTGTAAGAGAAGGCAAAGTAACAACAGAGACCCAAGATTAGGAACTGTCCCCAGCACATAACACCTCCTTCCATTCAGATGCAATTTATCTGTAGTAAACAGATTGTACCCCAATGAAACATCAGCCCAGTGCTCCAAAAACCCAAACTCTTCAGCCCTAAACCAAGACTTCAGCCATGCATTTAAGATGCTCTGTCTTTCCTGCATAGCGCATGGCCCAGGCAATATTCCGGAGAACACAACCTTGGAGGTCCTTCCCTTTAGCTCGGTGACTAGTTCTTTAAAATTATTTTTTTTCTCATTCAAAACGGATTTTATTTGAGAAAAGGGTAAATATGTAACACGTATTAAATTCGGTAAGTAGACAGATAATACACGTAACATATTATAAACCAGACTACAAAGTGATCTTTACAAAGTCCAGATACATATAAAGCTTCATGACAGGTGTGTCTTGGCAAGAATCAAAGCTAGTATTCCCATCTACTAATTAGAATATGGGTCAGACAGGGCCATAAGTACATTTTATGCAAGAAAAAGTCTCAGAAGACCTGATGCCTCTTGTCCACCCAAGGACTTACATAACACATCCTTCATAAAGTCGCAATCCTCTTACAGAAACATCAAAAACAGAAAAATAAAACAGGTTCTCCATCAGGTCCCCTGCCCCCTGCCCTCAGGCCGCCCCCAAAGCAGAAACTGCCAATCAAACCGGTGTCTACATGGTGACGATTAGCCAGCGGTATGGTACTGATCCGTGCGGCAAAAGCTCAACCCCTTCTCCCAAGTCTGCAGGTGCTTCATAGTTAGAGAACGAGAGTTTGCATAGAACTTCTCCATGCGCTGCAGCGTGTGGATTTCTCGGAACCAGGAGGATATGGACGGGCTGGAGGTGGACAACCAAAGTCGGGGTATCACCAGTTTTTCCGCCAGGACCAGGAACCAGAGGAGGTGAGTCCCGAGAGAGGATGTTGGCAGAGGGATATCAAAAAGAAACAGGGTAGCCGGGTCATTTTGTATCCTAACCCCTATAATAACATGAATAAGGTCAAGAACCGACCTCCAGAAGGGTTGAAGCACAGGACATCTCCACCAGATATGCAGTAGAGTTCCCACTTCTGTCTTGCAACGCCAGCAGGTACTGGTGACCGCAGGATAAATGGAATGAAGGAGAGCTGGAACCCTGTACCAACGTGTGATTATTTTATAATTTAATTACTGGGCTTTAATGGAAATGGACGATTTATGGGCTAGAAAAAAGGTCTTCTCCCACTCCTCAGCAGAGAGCTCCCTACCCAATTCCGTCTCCCAAGTTTTTTGGAAGGGGAATATGTTCACATCTACGGAGAGCAATAACCCGTATACTCTTGAGAGTGTGCGCTTCCCCAAGGACTCTAGGAGACACCACGATTCAAATATTGAACATGGCCTATGCAGGTCTAAAGCAAGTTTGTTAGTAGAATAAAGGCTGTGTAATTGGTAATAGTTAAACCTTGAAAATTGAGGTAACACCGCGCCACCTATCAAATCATGGTAAGATTTAAGTGAGTCCGGGGAGAGCACACTACCAAATATCGCCGCTGATGCCCCATCACCCTGCAGACGAACGAGAGCTAAGGATAGATTCACGGGGACTCCAGGATTACCTAGTATGGGTGTGAACGGACCCCCTGGTCTGAATAAAGACAATTTAGAGGGAAACGCTCTGCTAACTTTGATTGAGATGCGGGCTATTAGGGGAACATTATGTAGGAGCCTTCTTGGTAGGAACTGCGGTGTCAGCCACAGTAAGACTGCCCAAGGAACCCCATACATCCACTTCTCTAATTGAACCCAGAACTTCAAGTGAGCATTGTGGAAAGAGTCCAGGGTGCGCACCATGACCGAGGCCAGATAGTATGAGTGAAGATCAGGGAGCGCAAGGCCACCTTCTGCTTTAGGTCTGGTAAGAATAGAGTGCGCTAGCCTGGGGTGTCTCCATACCCACACGAAATTCAAGACTATCTTGCGTAGGGCCATAAAGTAAGTCTTTGGGAGCAGAATGGGTACTGTTTAAAACAAATAAAGGAGGCGAGGGAGGACATTAATTTTAATTATATTTATACGCCCAATCCAAGAGAAATCTCTCTTGTCCCATTTCAATAAGTCGCGGCTAATAGTATTAAGTAGTGTAGAGAAGTTAAGTTCAAAAATTTTTTCGGGATTGGCTGGAATTTTAACACCCAAGTAGGTGAATGAGGTACTGGACCATGTGAATGGAAAGGCAAATTTCAGTTGTCGGAGGATGGAATCAGGAAGGTTTAGACTGAGTGCCACACTTTTTGACACGTTCACCTTATGGTTACTAATGGCGCCAAATTCCTACAGCACTCTAAGTACAGCTGGGAGTGATTCTAGGGTGAGAAAGATAGAGGAGCAGGTCTCAGCAAATGCCGAGCATTTTATTTGTTGGTTGGTGATCTGAATGCCGCGAATAGCATGCTCTGATCTTACAGCTTGCATCAGGTGTTCCATGGTTAGGATATGCAGTAAGGGGTACAGGGGGCATCCCTGCCTGGTACCATTGCTTATCATAAATGGTTGTGATAGGGACCCGTTTATACGAATTTGTGCCTGGGGGGATTGGTAGAGTGCGAAGATCCTACTAACCATTGCCGGACCCAGACCCATCCGTTCCAAAACCCCACGCATAAAAGACCAGTTTAAACGGTCGAAAGCCTTTTCGGCATCTAAAGAAAGGATGACACACGGGGTTTTTGAGGCTCTGATGTACTGGATGAGGGAAATTGTCTTTAGGGTGTTGTCTCTCGCCTCTCTGGAGGGCACAAACCCGACTTGATCAAGATGGATAAGCGAGCTCAGCAGTGGGCTAAGTCGCATGGCGAGCAGTTTGGCAAAAAGTTTGGCATCCACATTAATGAGAGAAATAGGGCGATAACTTTGACATAAAGTCGGATCCTTACCCTCTTTAGGGATCACAGTAATAAATGCCCTCAAGAAGGCCGGATCGAACTGCGAGTCTGAAGAAGCCGTATTAAATGCCTTAAGAAGAGGTGCGGACAGAGATTCTTTTAGAGTTTTGTAGAAGTGTGCCGTATACCCATCGGGGCCCGGACTCTTCCCAGTCGGTAGAGCAGAGATAGCTCTAAGAAGTTCCTCAGCTGAGAAAGGCTCCTCCAGAGAGGCGAGAACCTGAGGGTCAAGCGGGGGAAGGGCTGTGCGTTAGAGATATTGCTCTATGATAAGGTTTCGTGTCCGGGAGGATCTCAGGAGAGGGAAGACTATATAGGCCCTAAAAGTAATTTTTGAAGACTTTCAGGAAGTCCTCCGTTATATGGACTAATTGGCCATTCGGGTTTTTAACAGATGGGATAAATAAAGAAGCCCTCCTTTCGCGAAGCGCCCGGGCTAGAAACCGTCCTGGCTTGTTGCTCCATGTATAAAATGAACTTGCACAGATTTGCCGGTATCTGTGATGTTGTTGGTCCAACAGCTGGCAAATCTCATGCAGGACTGGCGTAAGCTCTCGCAAATCTGACTCTGAGCCAGAAGCTTTATGTGTTGATTCCAGGAGATGCAGTTACGAGAGAAGGGCCTGCAACTTGTGTGACTTCTCTCTCTTCAATCTGGCGCCATGTTTTATTAGCACGCCTCTCAGAACGCATTTTAGAGCCTCCCACTGGGTTTGTGGAGAGGTAAGATCTTCGGCGTGTCCAGAGCAAAACAATTCAACAGTATTATTGAGCTCTGAGAGACAAAGGGAGTCGGACAGAAGAGATTCATTTAGCTTCCACGAAAAAGCTGGCTTGCTACTATTGGGAAGGCGAAGATCACAATGTATAGGTGCATGGTCTGAATTCAGAATATTCCCAATCGTGGCACTGCACACCAAAGGAAGGAGAGAGTGGTGTGGAAGGATATTTCCTTGTATTAAACAGAGTTTTACTATCCATCAACCAGACTGGATAACTAATTCTTGGGGCCCCGCTGCTTGCAGCAAAATATATGTTAAGTTGAGGAGGTAGCAACTTGGCTGGATTTATTACTAACCTAACATAGTCAATTTGGCAATAGGAGCCGTGGGGGAATGAAAAGAAGGTGTAATCTCGATCCTCCGGGTGAAGTACTCTCCACACATCTACAAGTTGCATCTCATGAATAATTTTTCGGATCCTGTTAATTGAACGTAGAGGGACTGAGGAGCGGCCAGTTGAGATATCTTTCAGTGGGTTTAACATGAGGTTAAAATCACCGCAAAGGATGATCTTGCCCTGAGCAAATCTTGTAAGGGTTTCTAAGGATTTAGAAAAAAAGGAAAGTTGTCCGGTGTTGGGGGCATATATGTTAGCAATAGTGAACTTGTGCCCTTGAATGTTGCACTTAATAAACAGGGCCCTAGCATCGTCATCAAGGAGAACCTCAAGAACCTGGACCGGCAAAGATCTATGGAAGAAAATAGCGACCCCTTTTGTCTTGGCCAAGGAGTTGCTGCTATGGTACCAAGCAGGGAAGTATCTATTTCGAAGGGGTTGGATGTGGATGTCTAATAGGTGGGTCTCTTGGATGCAGACAATATGAGACTTCTGCTTATGAAGATTATAAAGAATTTGAGAGCGCTTCTCGGGCACATTAAATCCCTTCACATTGAGGGAAGTCACTCGCAGGTTAGCCATAAGGAGGCAACGTGGGTAGATCAGAAGGAAAGAACCCGAGAAGAGAAGCCAGAGGACGGGCAGAGACCAACCAGAGAAAGCTGTCGCAGATAAACCATAACCTTAACAGTAAAAGTAATAAAAAAGGCCTATAAAGATCAGGCCAAACACAAACACATTCAAAGATGAAAAGTAGACCTTCAAAAGCCACAACAGAGCATAGAGAGGCCATTCTGTCTTGGGGGCGGACAAGAAAGTTGTCCAAATACAGCATTAGGAAGAGTGGATAGTAAAGAGTATCATGTACGGAGACGTCTCAGGGTGAGAAAGAAAAAGAAGATCTTTACCCGGCAGCAGGCGCAACGGTCAAGTCCCATCCATGCAGCAAGACCAGAACGCCAACTGCGGGCAGAGTAAGGAAAAGAGAAGACAGAAACCACAGCTCATCACATAATATGATACGATACCCCACTACAGTGGGGGTCTATAAGAACCCTGAATGACCATGGACAGTTTAAACTTTATAATAAAGAAAAGGGGGGGACGGAAACAGGTTGGAGGGGAGGGGGATTGGAAGGGGGGAAGAGAAGGGAGTAAGAGGCGACATGAGGAGAGGGAAGGGGATAGGGAGAGAGAGGGGGAGGGAGAGGGGAAGGGGGCAGAAGGCATCTGCAACAAGTAGGACATAAGATTCTCAACAGCAGAAAGAGAGAAAAGGCACAAGGAAAATATATCAGACAATCAATTTTGAACCTATCTCAAGGAACTACAGTCCCGCGGATCAGCGGTGAGGATGTCTCTTGGGTGGAGATCGCTCCAAGCTACCAGGGCGTCTTCGGGAGCGTTGGGGCTTAGGAGCCGCAGATGAGGGATTAGACTGCAGAGTCTGAGAGGATCCTGACCGAGGAATGGGGTCCAACATCATAGCTGCATGCAGGTCTGGAAGAGTAACTGCAGGGAGATCCAAGGAAGAGAGAAAGCCCGGAAGGTCCGCTGGGGATCGGAAGGACACAAGTTTGTCTTTGTGGCAAACTCGGACTGAAAATGGGAACCCCCATCTTTAAGGGATTCCCCTTGCTTGGAGAAAAGCTAAGAGTGGTTTAACCGCCGAGTGCATTTGAAGGGTTCTCCTAGAAAGGTCAGGAAAGAGGCTCACTGTCGTTCCATTAAAGTTCACGGTTTGCATAATGTGCGCTTTCCTCATTATTTCCTCCTTAACAGTAAAGTGGTGGATGCGGCAAACGATGTCTCTGGGCCTCGTGACATCCTGGCTTGGTGGTCGGAGCGCCCTATGAGCCCGATCAAATGCAATCTCTGTTTCCTCAGGCCTGCACAGGATGTTGTTGAACATCTTCGTTAGAGTGGGTAACAAGTCAGCCGTCTTAACTGTTTCTGGTAGACCCCGCACTCTAATGTTGTTTCTTCTATTGCGGTTTTCTAAATCGTCCATGTGATTGACGAGGTGAGCATATCGGTCATGTTGCTTGTCAATAGAAGATTGCAGAGTTGAGATCGTGATATCCGTAGAGGCTTGGGCGTCCTCCAATTGTTGGACCCTCCCTTGAAGAGCAGCGATGTCAGACTGAACAGGTGCCAGGTCTCGCCTCCTGGCCTTTGGTTGGTCTTGGGCCTTTTTTTTCATGTCATTTTTGGTGGTACGCAGCTATAAATGTGCTCGAAACTCTGGGTGGGCTGATAGGGTATTTATCGCTTCCTCAGGAGGGGGGAGGCTTGTATCATTAGGAGGGGCTGGAGAGCTGGCCTGAAAACCTAGTGGGGTTTCACTCAGGGTCGCAGGGCTGGCCACTTGGAGGGCTGGATTGTTTCCCCACAAAGATTAGTTAGGACTGGAGTGCCACGAGGGGCTGTGTGGAAATACAGGTTGTTGGAGAAAGTGGCCTGCCGGGGCCAAAGTTGTAGGGTCAGAGATGTGGGGGCAAGTAGCACAAGAACGGCGCCCTATGGCTGCTGCAATCTCACTGAGCGGCTCCAGAGGCATATGCCGGTCAACCTGATGAGTGGAGGTGGAGGCCGGTAACGGTGGATGAGGAGAGGACAGGAGAGCGTCCATGTTGGCCCTCTGGGCTTGCAATGGGGTCCCAAAACGGCTCTCTGCGGCTGTAACTTGGAGGGGTGAAGAAGCCCTCATGGGGGCATGCATGGATGGCGGTGGTGCGACACTTGTGGCAACTTACAGTGAGGTGGGGCAGCGAGTGTGGCCAAAGAGGAGGGTAAGGCCATGTCCTCCATACCCAGGCCAGGTCCATCTGCCGCCCAGTTGGTGGTGGAACTGAGTGGAGAGGCTAAGGCAGAGTCTGCTTCCGGCGGGAATCGCGGTGCAGAGAGGGCCGCCGCCATCTTGGCAGAGTCAAGGGATGTCTGCCCCTCAGGGGTGATAGAATGCTGGATAGTGGTGGAGGAAGCATCGGTCGCCGCTGCACAGCCAGAGGACTGTGGTGTGCACCCACCTCGGTCTGCGGTGTTGATGTCCCTGGATCGTTCATCCTTGGAGCTCCAGTAGCCCGCAGGCGTCCGCTCCGTCTCCCGCCTCTCTTGGGCTGTCGGGTGCCGAAGCACGTCACACCCAAGTGACTGTATCGGGGAGAGCGGGTCTGTGCTGTAGATCCCCGGAGGACTCGTCGGAGCAGGTGAGAGCTGGCAGGATGGGGATGAGAGCTTGGTCCCAGTCTCGATCGCCGTTATACCCGGCTGCAGCGCTTTCCCTTTGTGGCGCTGAGAGGGAGACGGGCAAGATAGTGCCTCCGCACCCGGAGCGCGGGAATCCGGCGGGTCCTCAGGAAGGTTAGAGAGAGGCGCAAAATAATTGGAGATGGGGAAATCTCCTGCTGGAACATCCTTAGAGGCTTTAGCAGCTCTTTTTGCTCATTTGCGGCCCATTTTAAGAGCTGGAATAGTCTGTGAAAGCTGGCCCTTGACGGGGCTCCTCACACACGTGTCTGTACTCCTCACATAGCAGGACATGCCCCTCTCTTTAAAATTATTTGTTAAGATTCTCCATCTAAAGTATATTCGATATATACGGTAAAGTATATATTCAGTCACTGTTCCAACATGGGCCATGACAGCTGGGTCATCATACGCCCCACCCAATAATTTGTTCACCCAGTTCACCACATGCTGAACTCTGGCACCAGGGAGACAGCAAACCATTCAGTTGAGGTTGTCCTGGTGTCAAATTAGTCTATCCATCTTCCTGTTTATAGAATTTCTAACTAACGAAAAGGGAAAAAAAATATGTGGTCCTTTAATAAATTGGGCTTTACCACTAGAATCATCTCTCCAACTTTGTTAAACTTTTTGTACTGAGATCCCCTCTACATCATCTGCAGTTATTAATGGAACGCATCAAGGCTTTGCAGTGTCCCCACCTATGTTTCCATTGATTATGATGCAATTTTGCCACTGCATCAGATCCTCTGCTAGCATTGCTGGTAACGATTGGTAAATCCACATTGTTATTTTTCTATTATCTACTGATAATTCTTTATCATGTTATTGATATTTGTTGTGTTGTCAGTTACAAGGCTACTGTTCATATTTCTCTTATATTGACTTCTGGCTTCCCTCTTATGCTTAAGTTGGGATAATTGGCCAAATTTCCATTCAAATTGGCTAACAAAGGTATTACCTAATTAGGCATCACTCTCACATATCCTCCAGATAAACTGCAAATGGTAAACTTCTGCTCTCATTTTTCAGCTGACATTCTACTCCATTTTCATGGGTCGGGCGCAGAGTGGTGGCTGAGATGTTAATACTACCCAAAATGTGACATGTAGAGATTTACACCAACTGGGATGATCATGAGGGATAAATGCTTCAGAGATGATGTTGTTGTGTACATGTAATGCTGCTTCCTTATTCAGGTGTATTCCATATACAGGAGGGTTTAAAGAAATAAAAATATGCTTTATGACTGATCCCAAGATGGAAGATCAGAAATGTTATATTAGAATGTATTGTATTTTACCTAACACAGAATAATTATTTGGTTTGACCATAAATTCTATGACCAATTACCAGGAACGGCGTTGGGGGCGAAGATCGCTCTACATTTTGTGAATCTATATATGGAGAATTGGGAGCTAAACATATGGTTTTCTGATTCCAATCAAATCTACTGAAGAAATATGAATGTGTTTTAATATTTATAGTGCGAGATAAAAGAGTCAGAGCTGTTTCTGAAGAATATAAATAAGAACACATATAATTTACACACAAAGCCCAAAGCCATAGAAATCATTGATTGTAGTTGGAGATTTTCAGATGAAATAACTCGGGGCAGATTCTCCTGCCCTGCCCCTATATAAGAAACATTCCTAGGGGACGGATGAGAGAAAAAAGAGAAATAGTCCCAAAGGGGAAGATTTTTGAACAATCAAAATATGAGGAAAGATTCATTGAGAAAAACTAAAATGGGCTTTTAGTAGAGAAGATTCTTCAGAAGCAAAAAAATGAGGAAATGTAAAAAACCCGGGGAAAAAATAGTAAAACCAAAAAGATGGATGTTAAGAAGATATCGGAAATACTGCTGACTACAAATTGTTCCAAAGGGGCCAAGAATAAAACGGATCATAAGAAAACAACGGCCCATTATTCGAAATGAACCCTGCTTTGGGGTTTGGGAAATCCACAAATTATATTCCTCGAGATTATGGCCCAAAAGACCAATTAGTATAGATTTAATATGTTTTTGAATGTATGTTTTATCTTAAAACTTACCCTACAAATGTCCATCTACCCCTTTCCCAGTAAAAACACATTCAAGGTTTCCATGATTAAAAATGTGTAAAAGTACATTGATATCATCTCCATTTCCTTTTAGTTTTCACTAGTGTATGCCCCTTTTACCATCAGGTAATGCGAGTCCGCACCCACTATGTTGTTTCCGGGCATTGTATGAGGAAACCTTGTGCATTGTTATGGTCTTAATATGTCTAAGTGGCTAACACATAATTGAAATTGTTTAAATACTATAATCTGGCAGTAGTAGAATCAAATCCTGTTTAGTAGACCTTTTATCAGAAGGGATCCCTCAAACATTTTACTGTAATAAACTCCATCTACCATCATTTCATTTGAATGTGGTTGCTGGAAACAGATACAACTTCAACAGGTTGGTACACATTGTCACATGGTACACTCCCAGATAACAATCCCAATACTAGTTTGTAGTACAGTACATTGATACCATGTAAGAAGATGTATGTTTAGAGCGCACGGTTTTATAATTTATTCTAAAAATTAATCTGGGAATGAAAAGGGATTTCCTCCTTTGTCGGATGGAGATAAAGATTTTTATGAACTTTTGCGGCAAGAAGACAATTGGGCCCCCAGTGCAGAGGGGTCGGGGGAATTCTCCCAGCGATAAAACAGTTGATCTTGTCCCATCATTGCCCCCTGTGTTGCCACCAATCAATGTTTACGTGATACGTGAAATACGCAGGCACAGTGCACAGCACAGTAAGGGGACGTCACAGTAGGGGTCACTTTGTGAGGCCAGAGCTTCCAGTGTCATCTAGCGGCTGTGTGTTGACCACCAAGCCAACAGTTCTCTAATGGTTGACTAGGTCATCCACTTTCTCCTAATGACACTAAAACCCCGCGGAAAAAGAGTCGGTGGGCCCCGTAAGACACAACCTTTAGTTGGCATTGCCTGGGAGCAGGTCAGGGGCCCTCACCTGTCCTCAACCCGCCTCTGTCCTGTTCGGTTCCCACAGACAGAGAACTACTATGCACTAGGGGCTCTGCGCCACAATACGATGAGAACGAATTATTTGAAGACAGTGGGCAGCAAAATAGTGGGGAAGACATCTGCTGCTTCTTGCAGAAGTGGGTAAAGTAGTGATGAGGAGGGGGCATGGGGGGTTTGTTGGGGGGTCAGGCTCTGTACAGCGAGATTTTTAGGGGGGGACGGCGGTGACGGCAAAACATTAATCGATGTAGCCGATCCATTGGGGAGCCAGGTGAAGCAAGCAACCCTGGGCAAGGTATCTGGTCCCCTATTTAAAAAAGGCTAAAGTCCCCCCAAATGGAAAAAAGCCCACTCCATGTGCTTGCGCCCCCTTTTTGCCTGGGATGAAGAGGCGCCCTGGCGGTCCCTCCTTCGACTCCCCTTTTCCCCAGTCCTTAAAGCAAGGGCTTATCATCATAAACATCATCAACGGGAGCAGAGATCGGCAGTTGCGCGTCAGGCAGGGCGCACCCGGCAAGTGGTGTGGGGCCAGGGTCGCAGCGTGGCAGCAGTGCGGTCGGGGAGCCACACAACCAGGATTTAGACCCCCCACTTTGCAGGTCCCAGAAAGGAGCAGCGCAGGGGCTCACCGAGGCAGGGGCAGTAACAGGCAGTGTAGAGTGGTGGTGGTAAAATCACCTACTCAGCGGTCTGCAAATTCCTTCAAAACACCCAGGGGCGAAAATGGCTTTAGGTAGAATTGTGGGTTTAAAGAAAAAATGACCAGGGACCTAACGTGACACCAAAAGCCCCGCATCACATCTGCGTGTCACCATACAGTGGCCTGGGAGAAATATGTCTCAGATGTGGTGGACCATCCTGCCACAGCCGAAGCACCCCATGGCACGCATTTTAGGCAGTCAAGGCTCCACCACCTCTGTCGAAGGGAGTTGTCTGTCTTTTTCCCCTCATTATGGGCCAATGCCCTGCTCCCCGCCACCCCTGGGCCAGCGTTGTTCACCGAGCGATTTCCAAGAGAAGCAGTATGCTCGCCATCCCAAGGTGCAGAAGTGACCGTGCTCCCTTTCCCAAATTGGGGGTACTGCGTACCTCCTTTTTCAAAGGGGGGGACTCTGCACCTTCAGAGAACTGGCCAGGAAAACTTTCATGTCTTAGCCCTTCCCCCAACCGCCAAACACACCCCCTTGAACTAAACAAACAGAGAAAATATGAAAAGAGAAGAACAGAGAGAAAATTTTGAAAACACAAACCAGAGAGAATCTATGCAGAGCAAAAAAATGAGGGAAAACTATGAACAGAGCAAAACAATGAAAAACTATGAACAGAGAAAATGCCATTTAAAGATTTTTTATGGGCAATGTGGAAAGGATTTTCCCCCTGTGTAATTTTTTGTTAGCCAGTAGCAGCCATGCTGACAACTGCGTTTGCTCGGCTCTTTCAGGGGGCCGTAATATGTCAATCGCCAGGACTAAAGGATGAACAATGTCATTTCACTGCTTCATAAAAGAATTCCACCGGACATCAGCATAAAAACTGCTTCTTTAATGAAGAATCATGAGTGCAAACATGGTGCTTTGTGTCTTGGGAAAATATGTGTAAAATCATCTGTTTATGGGGCCGGAGCTTGGAATACATCTATGGCACTGGTTCGGGGGGGAAAGGGGGAGCCAGGGGAAAGGGGTTGGCAAATGGGAGAGGAGAGGGGTAACGCGGAGCGAGTGGAAACTGACGGGGGCAGAGTTAAGAGGAAACGCGGGGGTTTGATGGGGGGCACGAAAAGATGTTGCAATAGTTTAGGCTTGAGAGACGAGGGCATGGGGCAAGCATTTTGCCCTTTCAAAATGAAGGGAAACACGGATTTTGGGGATATATTTCAGGGGGAGGAAGGGTAAGGGGTTTGATGTGTGGTTTTTAAAGGCCAGATTGGAGTCAAAGGTTATTCCCCAAAGGGAGGGGGACTTGAAGAGTCAATGAGAGAGTGCAGCCATTGGTAGTGAAAGAGAGATCTATTTGCGGCATTGTCCATCCTCCTGCAGGTCTGACCGATGGTTCCTCAGTGCTCACGTACCACTGCGACAGCTGTGGTAGGAGGTTGGGGTTTTAAGAGCAGTACCGCTCCCTCTGCAGCAACCTGAGTTTGGAGTTGTTGTGCTGTTGAAATGATGATTTTTTAGCCCGGTGACAGGGGAAAGGGGGCACAGGGGCAGCTGGAAAAGTTAGAGGGAGATAAACAAAAACAAGGCAGATGACCCCGACACCCATGGCAGTTAAGTAGATGGACAAAGGACCCTCAGAGTAACTTGTGCAGAGGGCCATGCATGCTGATTTGTCGGGTAATGACAGCCCCAAAAAGTCACCCTCCAGCAAAGGGGAAAATTTTTTGCTTCCACCCCTTTGGGCCAAAAGGGGGGAATTTTTCACCTTCAAGATGTGAAAAACCAAGTACACAGAGACATCCTATGTAGTCAGTTGGTGGCTGCCTATCTGCGCCATCGTCCATCCTCTATCAGGACTGACCGGGTGGTTCCTCAGCGCTCATGCACCACTGCCACGGCTGCTGTGTAGGATTCGGGGCTAGGAGCAGTACCAGCTGCATCAGCAACAACCTGAGTCTGGAGTTGTTGGTGAGCAGTTTTCTTCATCCTCCTAGTGATTTAGGTACCCACCAGCAGCAGCACCTGGAGCAGACCCTGGATTATTCTGCCTACTTGCCTACCAGCTACTATTCTGATGCTGCCACCCACCTGATGCCACATCTGCTGCCAGCTTCTCCTTCAACCACCCACCATCTTTATCAGGTACTGGTACCCACCTCCCCACTCTTCACTTGGCCATTATGTAGCCTTCTGATGCTGTTGTCACCTCACCATGCAGGTCTCCTCATGCTGCTGCTTTCACTTCCAGGCTATGTCACCATGTCACTCTCTTATGATATTGTGCCACTCTTCAGCCTGATGCTGCTGCCGCCACCTCCACCCTGTGTCATTGTGCCAGTCTGTGGGCTAATCATGCTGTCGCCACCTCCACAATCTGTCATTTGCCTCTCTGTGGCCTACTCATGCTGCTGCCAACAGACCACTCTCTCCCAGTCGACCACCCTGTGGTTTCCTAATGCTTTTTCCACCCTCCACCACTCCATGATGTTGCCACTATATTTGGTTCTCCCCTTCTTTTGATCTGTCAGAAAGAATGAAGGACAAATGCAACTGATTGTTTCTTCGGAGAAGCTGTAAGGCTAGTATGACATGGTCCTTTGTTTGCATCAGGATTGTCTGATGGTTAAGTAGCCAAAAGCAGGGATACAAAACACAGAAGACAAGCAAATATTCCATTTACTTATTATTTTTGGGATCAACACCTGTTTCTTTTTGGCTTTATCAATGATGGATTATTGAACAATTGGACACTGTCAATGCAAATTTACTGATGATACCCTCTCCACTCTTTTGGGGGGAGCTCTACATGTATCAGCGTTTAACAGAATCACCACAATAAATGAAAAAATGAACTGTTTGCCACAGATAACAATATCCCAAGAGTGGCTGGATTTGAGATGTATGTAGGGCTGAAATGCATACACTGGATTTGACACAGAATTCTCCTCAAAAAGTGGATAAATTAACTCACCCACAGATTAACCCCTTAAGGACCTTGCGTTTTTTTTGTTGACACATTCGTTTTTCCCTCCTTGCCTTTCCAGAGCCATAATTTTTTTATTTTTCCACCTGCATAGACACATGAGGACTTTTATTTTGCGGGACAAGATGTACTTTCTAATGGTGTTATTCACTATACTATAGGATATACTGGGAAACCGCAAAAAATTTCCAAGTGGGACAAATTGTGGAAAAAAAACGTATTTTCGCCATGTTTTCGGGGGTTTTGTTTTTATGGCAATCAATCTTCAGTCTGTGTTTTCTGTATTCTACAGGTTGATACGCATCCGTCAATACCAAACATGTAGGGTTTCTGTTATGTTTTGGTACCGTAAAAAAAATTCCAAACTTTTTCTACTTTTGAAATTTGCGCCGCGGCGCCAGTTTGTGCGGTCAATAACTTTTTTGTACTAACACCTACGGACGTCAGTGAGGGTGCATTTTTTGTGGGCTGAAGTGTACTTTTTATCGTTAGCAGTTTGGAATGGATGCAACTTTTTTGATCACTTTTATTACATTTTTTAAGTGACATAAAATGATCAAAAAACGCAATTTTGGAGTTTGGAATTTTTTTTCTTCTACGGTGTTCAGAACACGGGATAAATGATATCATATTTTTAGTGATCGGACTTTTTCGGATGTGGCGATACCAAATATATGTAACTTTTTTATCATTTTATTGTTTTTATTTATAAAATGGAGAAAGGGGGGTGATTTGAATTTTTAATACTTTTTTTTTTTGTACTGTAAAACTTTATTTTTTTTTTTTACTTTAACATTGAGGCCACCTATGGTACTTGACCACTAGGTGGCACGATTGTCAATACAGTCTAATGCATTGCCTATGCAATGCATTAGACTGTACCACGATGGCGGTTTCCCCACTTCCTGTCTGCGGACGGAAGTGGGGCAAACCAGGACATGGAAGTGACAGCAGCCTTCCCAAGGCTCCCCAATGCCATGTCCGGGGGTCGGATCGTTGCAGCTATTCTGCGACGGTGACGATCACCCTGACGATATGTGCGCGGCACCGATCGTCATTCATTTAGACGCCGCGGCCATCTTTACCTCGGTGTCTGACGGGTTAAACAGCGTGGGCGGGCGCCGCTGCCAATTTGTGCCTTACCGGCGGGGTGTTAGCGGCGATTAGCCGATAACACCCGCCGGCTGTGCGGGGGGTCGGGAGCGATCCCCGTGCAAAGCCCCTTATGGACCCTGGGACAAACTCATACGTTCAGTCCTTAAGGGGTTAAAGTGCCCCCACTGGTCTGAAGTTGAGGGAAATTTCGGGCAGTTGTGGCAAAATAAACCTTGTATTTGACTCAAATTACCCCAAAACAAGAGGAGAAATTAATCATTGGTATAAAATATCCCACAGAATGAATGAGATGAAATTCAGGCGCATATGGAGTTTAAAAAAACACTTTTCCCCATTTTACTCAAATTCCCCACAATCAGTGGTTAAATTGACCCTTTTTATAAAATGAAAAAACCCTACGTGTTTTTATGGGTTTCCCGTTTTGGGGGACAAAATCAACCTGATGTGATCAAGTTACCCCACAACAGAGGATAAAAAGTTTTTGGGGAAAATTTGAAAAATCCCAAAAATAAAAAGCTGGGTTAGGTTGGGGGTTATGAACAATGGGGAAGGTCTTTCACCCCAGTAGCTCAAAAAAAACGGATTTTCTTTGCATGGTTAATCTATGCGAGCGATAGATCTTTCGACAGGGGGAACACCTGGGAAAGTGGGAGAATTTTGTGGCTGCCGATTTTTAGGGGGTGTGACATCACAGAAGCATGTGGCTCTGATTGGTTTTCATGTCTCCCACATGTTTTTTGGGGGTTCCTTTCTTCCCCCTGGGGGCTCTTTTGCCCCAGTCACGCCATGGAGCCGCCATTTTTTGAAAAAAAGAGGGTTTTGCCCCCCGACCCATGAACTTTCCTTCTTTTCAGAAATTTGGTTTTTTTTTCTAAACGAATTCAAAAGCGTTTAGAAACAATTTTCGCCCCATCTTAGTTATAGTTTTTGTTTTTATAAGATATCACATTTTTCCCTTTCCCCACTCCATGGGAAAATCGCCTTGGGACCCGTAATTTTTGGATAATGTTAACCCCCAAAAAATTTTACTTGGGGGCTCATGGGACTTTTGGGGTTTTTTTAAGGGGGGACTTGGTATGGGGAATTTTATAAGACAGCTTATAATTTTTAATGTAGCAGGTTTGCTTTAAAAATCAGTGATAATTTTCATTGGTGACAAAATTTTTCCATGGCTTTTGCACCTCTCTTTTTTCATGTGTTCAATACTTTTTCCCTGTGTCATTTCTCATTACTACACACTATTTCTGTATATCTATGGTTTGATTTTTTTTGCCTTTGCGGAAGGGTTGGGGTTAAAATTGAATTTTGGTGGAAAATTTTTGTTTCAATAAGCCCCTTTTAAAAATGGTTTACCTAGAAAATTGGGGGCACCTTTAATATTTATTTCTTGTCACATTTTATTGCTTCTGATACTATATACCTCCAGACTAAGGATAAGCGATTATAATCAACAGAGTTGAAATCGGCATGGTTTTTAGGTTGAACGGAAATTTCCCGTTACGTGTATTTTAGGTGGGGAATCTGCGCTTAATTATTATTCGCGCCTTTTTCAGCGCTTCTGTCTTTTGGGGCCACAAATCACTTAGAGCTGGGCAGGTGAGCTGGGTTTTGCGAGTCATGATTGTGATGTGTATGGTTGTCTTGGCTGGAAAAATCACATGACCCCGTTGTGCAGAGAACAGCGTTTCCTGTTCATCCTCAGTGTGTCATTGTCTCTCACTAGAGCAGAACGTGTGCTAGGTCTCTCTTAATATAGCTCAGCTCAGAGACACAGTCCTCTTTATTCATACAAAACAACTATGCTTTTAGTTTGTGAACATAGAACAAAGGTAGATTAGAGAATTTTAGCTCTTAGTTAGTTAGCCAGAGACATTTAAAGGAGCATCTAGCGCTGAAACACCCGTAGGGGAGGGGGGGGGTGGGGGAAGGTGCAGACGAACACAGACAGACAAGCTTTGGAAAGGAGAGTGTATACTGTGCAGCCCCCCGACTCTGCTTTGAACCTGCATTGAAAGTGGCTTTTTTTTTAACCAGTTTTTTTTCCAGCACACCTCACACCATAGGTGAAATTGTACCTTTTATTTTTTGCAGCCCAGTTTTGTTCAAAGACCCACCATGTACTTATATTAGGATACAGAAATTTTCTAGTAACTGCAGGTGTATTTCATAGGTGCAAAAACCACCTTTTCTTATCCGTATAACTTTTAAAAAGGTGTTTTTCACTTTGGCGCAGCCCAGTTTTATTCAAGGAGCCACTTTGTACTTATAATAGGATACAGAAATTTTCTAGTAACTGCACATGTATTTCACAGGTGCAAAACCCACCTTTTCTTATCCGTATAACTTTTAAATAGCTGTATTGCACGTGGTGCGGCCCAGTTTTTTTCAAAGAGCCACCATGTACTTACATAGGATACAGAAATTTTGTAGTATCGCTGTTGTATTTCATAGGTGCAAAACCCACCTTTTATTATCCATATAACTTTTAAATAGCTGTATTGCACTTTGCTTCGCCCAGTTTCATTTCAAATAGCCGCCTTGTACTTAAATTTGGATACAGAAATTTTGTTGTTACTGTCGGTGTATTTCATTGGTTCAAAAACCACCGTTTGTTATTCGTATAACCTTTAAATAGCTGTAATGCACGTGGTGCGGCCCTAGTTTTTTTTAAATAGTCACGTTGTACGACAATTTTGAATTTTCTAGTAACTGTTCTCGTTTTTCATTGCTGCAAAAAATGCAATTTCTCATCCGTGTAACTTTTGAATAGTGTTGAGCGATTACGTTGGCTATCGACATTGGGCGATAGTCGATAGTCGGCCACCATCGATAAGGTTTTTCGATAGTCGATAGTCGATCATCTCCGATGATCATTAAAGTCTATGGGAGAGCAACAACACCTTCATTCTTACACCCAAACAGGGCTGGAGAAGCTGGAATTAACAGCCACAACAGTCAAATGGATACGTGCTACATCTTAGACACAACACTTAGGCTATAAAAGCCACAGAAAAAAAATCACACAAACCCTTCACTTATCCCTGTCTTGTACCACGCATGACCCTTAAACCTGCATCACCCACAAATTAAAAAGTGCCAGAAGGCAGTATGAAAATGAACCATCATTTTACTTGAACTGGACATTGAATATCCCTGTCCTGGAATGCAGCATGAGCCCCAAACCTGCATGACCCCCACATTTAAAAAGTTCCGGGAAAAAGTCTTTTTAACCACCATTTTTGTTTAACTGGACATGGGCCAAACCTGTTCTGTACCACAGTATGACCATTAAACCTGTCTGACCCACAGATTAAAAAGTGCCGGAAAAAGGAGTCTTTTAACCACCATTTTAGTTGAACTGGACATTGACCATAACTGTTCTGTACCACAGTATGACCATTAAACCTGTCTGACCCACAGATTAAAAAGTGCCGGAAAAAGGAGTCTTTCAACCACCATTTTAGTTGAACTGGACATTGACTATACCTGTCCTGCTCTACAGCATGAGCCCCAAACCTGCATGACCTCCACATTTAAAAAGTCCCGGAAAAAGGAGTCTTTTAACCACCATTTTAGTTGAACAGGACATTGACTATCCCTGTCCTGAACAACAGCATGAGCCACAAACCTGCATGACCCCCGATAAAAAAGTGCCGGAAAAAGGGGTCTTTTTAACCCCCCTTTTAGTTGAATGGACATTGACTAGACCTTTCCTGGGCCACACCATGAGCACCAAACCGCAGACCTCCACATTTAAAAAGTGCCGGAAAAAGGAGTCTTTCAACCACCATTTTAGTTTCACTGGACATTGACTATACCTGTCCTGGGCTACAGCATGAGCCCCAAACCTGCATGACCCCACATTTAAAAAGTGCCGGAAAAAGGAGTCTTTCAACCACCAAATTTAGTTTCACTGGACATTGACTATACCTGTCCTGGGCCACAGCATGAGCCCCAAACCTGCATGACCCCCACATTTAAAAAGTGCCGGAAAAAGGAGTCTTTCAACCACCATTTTAGTTGAACTGGACATATATTATACCTGTCCTGGGCCACAGCATGACCCTTAAACCTGTCTGACCCACAGATTTAAAAAAGTTTCCGGAAAAAGGAGTTTTCAACCACCATTTTAGTTTTAACTGGACATAGACTATTCCTGTCCTGGTCCACAGCATGAGCCCCCAAACTGCATACCCCCCATTTAAAAGTGCCAGAAAAAGGAGTCTTTTCCCCCAA